>JARHVA010007948.1:472500-497500 GCA_037957365.1 Torreya grandis | reverse complement strand
ATTTCTCTTTTGTTCCTAGTTTTCTCAGATAAATTTCAAAGAGGTGAGTGGGTCATCATAGGATCTAAAAGGTGACTTAGGCTTATTTGAAAGTGTGTTGTGATTAATTGTGAACCATGTTAGATTTATTAAGGGTGAAGGCATTGTTTTGGAAAATAATAAATATTTTGGACTTGAAAATTCATGAATTATCTATAAATTTTGAAACCAAATGTGGTGGTTTCTAGACATGTATGTGAGAGACTAGAGTAACAAGGCTTATGTGAGACAAGTATGCATTGAAGTAAAGAAGAGAGGATATTTAGAGTTCCTATTAGTTGAATTGATGAGAAAATTAGGGTTTTTTACTTTTTGTATTACTTTAAGGTCATATTTATGATGATATAATAGTGATATTATAGTTTATGGATATGCAAAGAGGTCTGACTGTGCATATGAGGACAGCCTGAGTGAAGGAGAGAGATTGTGGCATGCTTGTGTAAGATGAATATACGAGATATAATGTGAGCTTATGAATGGGTTAGATAATAAGATATCAATAATAAAGTGTTTATGACATAATTACTGTGGTTGAGGTGTTCAAAGGAGGGTCTAAAGGACTTTATTTTCCTTACAAGAAGTTTATCCTTTTGAAATAGGCATTTCACTAAAGGCCTTTGGTTAGGAGTATTTTATCAAGGTTTTATGGTCTAAAGTAGTTAAATAGTCTCTTGTTTTTAATTTATTATAAGATAATGATTCCATGTGTTGTAGGCTTGAGAGTGGTTTATATTCCCTAGGAGGGTTTCCCATAGGAACTATGTGTTATGTGTTTGATCTAGTGTATGCATTGAAAGTATAAGATATTTTATTAATGTTTCTTGATCAATTTTATATATGATAATTTTTTAATAGTTTGAAAGGATTGGAATTGCATTTTAAATATCTAGGCTCATTGATTCACCTACTCTCTTAGCTATTGTACCTCTAACAATTGGTGTCATAGTAGGTCCTTGTAAGTTTAGCCACTTGAAGGTGATAAAAGGTATAATGGATGAAAAATATAATTTGGATTATATTCAAGATAAATTATTATGTGCTTTATTAAATTTCAATGTAAGTATGGATGATGTGAAGACCCAAGTGTAAGATATAAAGGCAAAAGTCAACAATATGTAGGTCATGATGAATAAATGTCTTAATCAAAGGATAGAACAATATGAAAATAATGTCATGACTTACTTATATGCGCTCTTATCCAAGGAAAGGATGTAACAATATGAAAATAATGTCATGACTTACTTATATGTGCTCTAATCCAAGGAAAAAAGGTATCTCCACAAAAGGATCAAGAATGATAACCTATTGATTGAGAATGGTCAAGAGAAAAGAGGGTCAAAGATGAAGAATACATTCAATGGGTGTTAATTCACTTGAAATAAATTTGTTCATAGATATATGGATTGTTTTCTCTATCCAAATATCAGAATAAATATCATACTCTACAATTATAACTAAGAAGGTCACATAGCGATGTGATATAAAAGAGATTTTTGGAAAAAAGTTATACAAATCATTGACACCATCAAATGGTTCAGGAAGACTGAGTCTAAGATTGAAGAAGAAAATAAGTAAGATTCAATATTGTCTCCAAAGGAAGAGTCAATGTTTGTTGAATCATCCTTTCATACTTATTAAGATGGGAACAAGAGATGATTCATAGAAAGTGGATGCTCAAATCATATGATAGGAGATAAGAGTAAGTTTGTCTCTCTCAAGAAGACCAACGATGGTTTAGTGAGATTTGATAACAACAAATATTCAAATATATTTGGAAAAGGTAATATGAGTTTGGATAATGATCATTATAAAATTTATAATGTCTTATATATAGAAGGTTTGAAACATAATATTTTAAGTGTGAGCCACACGTATAAACAAAGAAATGTGTTAAATTTTCATGATGATGTATGTGAAGTAAGAAAGGATGGAAAATTAGTTTTAAATGTTTATAAAATAAATAACATGTATGTATTCCATGAATCCAATAAGGAGTTCTTCATGAGTCAATTGGAAGAAAGCTAGCTTTGACATATAAGGCTTAGACATATAAATTTTGATAATATGGTATAGATTAATTCAAAGAGGTTGGTAAGGAATATGACCAAGATTTATAAGATTATTCATTATCTTTGTAAGGCATGTCTTCATGGGAATAAACCCATAAAAAGACACAAATCCAAGGAGTTATCCACTACAAATCCATTAGAGTTGATCCACACTAATTTATATGGACCTATGAGAATCCAATATATTCAAGGTAACAGCTACTTCATGCTTCTCATTGAGGATTTTACTAGGATGACTTGGATATTTTTTATTAAAGATAAATCATAAGCTTTTTGAAAATTTATGGTATTAAAAACACTTGTAGAAAATGATAGATGGTCAAAGATAAAGTGTGTAAGATCAGACACAGGAGGTGAATTTTGGTCTCATGAATTTTATTATTTTTGTGAAAAATAAAGGATAAGGAGACATTATTCTAATACTAGAATACGACAATAAAATGGTGTTATTGAATGGAAGAATATGAGTATTCAATAGATTAGTATAACCATGCTTCAAGATTCCAAACTATGATATGGTTATTGGGAAGAGGTAGTCAACACTCCAATTTAGATCCTAAATAGGTGTCAAATCAAAGTAAACAGTGACAATACTCCTTATGAGTTATGGAAGAATAGATTAGTTAATGTCAAACATTTTAGAGTGTTTGGGAGTAGGTTCTTCAACTAAAGAAATGAATAGAATCTTGTAAAATTTGATGTAAGGTCTAATGAGGGAGCATTCTTAGGTTACTCTTCTATCAATACTGCCTATAGGTGCTTCAACAAGAGACTTCACAATATTGTTGAAATTTCAAAGGTTAGGATGGATCTGAAAAGTAGAGTCAAGAAGGCAAAATTGTAGGTAAGTGACTCAATTTATAATACTATAGAAAACAATGATGAGTTATCTATTCAAATAGATGATGAAGATGAAGAGGAGGAAAAAAGATAAGATTCCAAAGCTACATCTAGAAGAATTTAGAAAGATCATCCAATCACTCAAATTATTGGAAATATTGGTACAAGGTTGAATATTAGAAGGAGAATGTTGATCAATAAAAATAAATAAGACTCAACTCTATTATCCATGATTGAACCCAAAAATTTCATGAAATCTAGAAAATATTAAAGTTGGAATGATGTAAAGGATGAAAAAACTGATCAAACAGAAAAGAATGAAACATGGGACTTAGTTCCTAGGATAAAATAAGAAAATGTGATAGGTACCAAGTAGGTTTAAAAAAAATATGAAAGAGAAAATATAAGTCACAAGGAACAAGGCTATATTGGTGTGTAAAGGATATTCAGGTTGAAGGAATAGATTTTGATGATACTTTTACTCATGTGGCAAGAATGGAAGTAATTAGACTTTTCTTGATATATGCTAGGTTCAAAGGTTTTAAGGTATATCAAATAGATGTGAAATATGCATTATTTAATGGAAACTTAGAAGAATAATTATACATTGAGTTACTTTAAGGATAGTTTGTGCTGAGTAATCAAGATTTTGTGTGTAAATTGAAGAAGGCTTTTTACGATCTTAAGCAATCTCCTAGAACTTGGTATGACAGGTTAGATAAGTATATTTTGAGTTAAGGCTTTAAAAGGTGGGTAGCTGATAGTAATTTATACATTAAGATAAAAGGCAATCATCAATTGATAGTTGTATATGTTGATGACATTTTTTTTGGATCTGACAATGATAAAATGAGTAGAGAATTTGTAGATACTGTGAAGATTTAGTTTGAAATCTCAATGTTGGGAGAATTATCTTTCTTATTCAGATTATAGATTAATTAACTGGATGAAAGGATATTCATTTCACAAGATAAATACATCAAGGATGTGTTAACAAAGTTTGACATGATGGACTATAAGCCAATGGGTACTCTAATGATAATAGGATGAAATTTAAGTAAACTGGATGACTCACCAAAATTTGATCAAACTTTGTATAGATCCTTGATTATAAGTGTTTTGTATTTTACTACTTCTAAGCTTGATATCATGCAAGTAGTGGGTATTATAGGAAGGTTTCAAGCTAACCCTAACTAATCTCACTTAAAATTAGTCAAAAACATCTTAAGATATATCAAAGTCACCATAGAGTATGGTTTATGGTATCCTAGGAGTAAGGAATTCTCTTTGAAATTATATATTGATGCAAATTTTGTAGGATGTGTGGATGATAGGAAGAGTACTAGTGGAACATTCTTATTCATGGGGTAATGCTTGATATGTTTTAAAATAAAGAATCAAGCCTCAATGTACTTATAAATTGTATAAGTATAGTGTATAACAGCTACCTCTTGTTACACTCAAGTCATATGGATGAAATAAACTTTGGAGGATTATAAGGTACGACAAAATGGACCTTGTCCTATTTATTGTGACAATACTAGTGCAATTAGTATATGAAATAATCATATTATGCACTATAGAACTAATCATATTCCTATTAGATACCATTTTTTGAGTGAACAAGTGATTAATTGAAGTGTTAAGTTGGAACATGTGCCTATAAAAGAACAACTTTTATATATTATGACCAAACAACTGTCAAAAGCTACATTTGAGGATATAAAACAAATCATGGGTGTCAATTATTTCTATATGAATAAATATAAGCTCTTTGGTTAAGGAGGATAAACAAGTTCATGACCTTGCTCTAGAGGTTTGTAAATAACCTATAGTGCAGAAGTAGAGTTGATGGTCATGGATGTGTCTTGAAAAATAAGGCTAGCAAGCCTGTATGATTGTTATGCATGGTATGTGGAGATTTGAAGATGATTAAAATGTGTATTGGATAAAATATCTTAGGTGGATTCCCTCTTGGATGTTTCTTATTTCATCATATTTTAGTACTTGTACATTCTTTCTTCATTGGTTATAGTACTTGGTTGAAGAGAGTGTTGGAATGGAGCAAGAAGAAGTTAACAAGGCACAAAAATGGTAGGATCAAGGTAATGGGGAGTTTTTATCATATTTTTAAGGTTTTCCTTTCCCATTTATAGTCTTTTAAGCTCTTTAAGAATAGTTTTTTCCCATTTTGTCATTGTGTCAAAGGAAGAGAAAGTTCCTATTGTGAGAGTGCTTGAAGAGGAAGAATAAAGGTGAGTTTTACATTTATTTATGATGTGTGTTGACATCAATGAAAAAGATGGAGATTTTTAGAGATCTGATAATTATTTAATGGTTATGTCATCAAGATGACTAGGTGAGTGGATGATGTTCCTTGATAGTCTAAGTGACAATGACAAAGTATGCAATGTGTTTGTTCTAGTATGCTTCAAGTTAGCTTAGTTGATCTTCTATTTTGGCATGGTTTAAGATGTTTAGGGATGAGTATGGTGATTTAAGGATATGAAAGGGGAAATTATCAGAAGTTAGTAATTATTTAAGTGCTTATGTACATGAGTGTATTTCATCTTTTTGATCATTGTCTTCATCTAAATATTTTGGGTCTAGTAGCAGAAAATCTTAGTAGGTAGTTTGTTCATGTCACCATTACCACATGTCGATGATTCAAAGGGATTTGGTCATATGGTTGTGATCAAAATTTTACCTAGTTTCTATGTTATAAATCATAGGTCATGATAATAGGTGAAATAAAATATATGAAAGTGTAAATTTGGGCTCCCAAGTAGTTTGATAATGTTTTCCCATACTTAGCCAAATTTTCATGAGGCAAGAAAGAGTTGAGTAAGTAGTTTGGTGATGGCATATCTCACACATGTGGATGTTTGAGGACAATTTTATCATATAGGTTTTTTTTGTGTTCCTATTTTATATTTGGTAAATTTTAGGTCATGTGATGAAGAATGATAAAAGATATGCATGTCCAAAGTTGGCCTCCCAAGAAGTTCTTCACATAGTTGGCTCTATGGTAGAAAATTCTAAGTAAGCGTATTAATGGAATTATATCTCATAAACATAAAGGTTTTATGAGTAATTTAACACATGGTTAAATTATCTTTTGTAAGGAGATCATATGGTCTAAGTTTTAGATCATCCGAACTAGTAAAACAAAAGTAAATAAGGAGAAACGATGGGTTTAGATAAGTAATGGTCCCCATAGTCTATTTTACATGATGTTAATGACCAAGACCAAAAGGAGATCTAATAGCTCATGTATGTTCATAAAGATCAATATCTATGGTTCATATTAATTTGAATGAGTCAAACTATTCATTAGATAATGAAGTTAAACATTGTGCACCTTACTAAAAGATCAATGGAGTGTGTTTATTCCAAGGCGTCAAGAAGTAATGAGATGAGGACAATTGATCGATGTTTAAAATTGAGTAGAGATAACGAGAGAGATTATTACAAAGATAAATGGTGAGTGGGTGTTTTTAATACTTAAGATTAATAGTGTGTATTTAAATCAAGAGGTCAAAGTGATAGTTGTCTAGAATTGTTGAAGTGAGGACAATATCAAAGAGATCGATGGAGCTTGTCTGATCAAGATTGAAAAATTGCATGAGATGGGGCTAAGTGTTCAAATTTTAGCATTTTGTTAGTGGTGTACTATGTGTTAAATTTTGAATAAGATAAATAGTGCATGATTGATCTAAGATGAGATGGCATGAGATGCATTTTAAGTGACTGAAGTTTAAATATAATCATTTGAATTTAAATATTTGAATTTAACAAAGGAAAAAATAGTGCTCAATTTTTTTGCCATATATTTCAATCTATGAAAATTTTTCTCATGGTGTAAAAACAAAATTTGTATAGGACTCTAAGTTGAATCAACAAATGTAAATTTGAATTTTTTGAAGTTTGTAAATTCAAATATATTGATGTTCAAATTTGATTATGTGTTTTATGTTTGTCTGTTAAGAACCCACGAAGAATATTTGAGCTTGTGTTGATGTTTTTTTGATGTCTCACGAAGCTATAACTATTCAATATTGTTTTAGACTCCAGAAAACCATCTATGTGCATTATTAAGGTTTTAATAATCATATAAAATATGATCAAAGTTCTATAAGTCAATTGTGTTTTCATTCATAATGTTTGTGTGTATAGAGAGGTGTTTGAGCTAATTGTGTTTAAGTAAAAAGGTATTGTGATGGTTATTCACACTTAAATAGGACATATAGATCATGTTTCATTGGTACATGAGTTTTAAAGTGTTCATGTGTTCCAATTTTTCTTAGATAAGTGTTAAAAAGGTGAATGGGTCTTCATAGGACCTAAAAGGTGACTTAGGCCTATTTAAAAATGTGTTGTGCTTAATTGTGACCCATATTAGATGCCTTAAGGATGAAGGAATGTGTTGTGGATAATAATAAATATTTTAGACTTGATAATTCATTATTTATCTATAAATTTTGAAACTAAATGTGTTGGTTTTTATACATATATGTGAGAGACTATAGTAAAAAGGCTTATGTGAGAGAAGTATACATTGAAGTGAAGAAGAGAGGATAGGTAGTGTGCTTGTTGGTTGAATCGATGAGAAGTGTATATTTTCAATTGTGTGTATGATTTGAAATTTATATTTATAATGATAAAATAATGTTCTTATAGTTTGAGGATATACGAAGAGGTCTAGTGTCCATATGAGGACACCTTGAGTGAAGAAGGAGATAGATTATTGCATGTCTATGTGAGAGGCCTATATGAGATTAAAAAATGGAGTTTTTTCAGAGGTTAGATAATTATAGATACATAATTAGGTGTTTAATACATTATTATTAAGGTGGAGGTGTTAAAAGGAGGGTCTAAAGGACTTGATTTTATGTAGGGGCAATTACTCCTTGTGAAATAGGTGTTTCAATAAAGGCCTTTGGTTAAGAGGATTTGATTAAGGTTTTATCATCTAAAGGAGTTGACCAGTACATTGCTTTTAATTTCTTATAAGACAAGTATTCCATGTTTTCTATGCTTAAGAGTGGGTTTTATTCCCCATGAGGGTTTCCCACAAGAACTATGTGTTATTTGTTTGATCTAGTGTATGCACTAAATGTATAAGCTCTCTTGTTAATGTTTCTTCATCAAGTTGATATATGTTGATTTTGTAATAGTTTGAAAGGATTGGAACTAAAATATAAATACCTAGGATTACTAATTCACCCCCTTTTAGTTTTTGTACCTATAACACACATAGGCTTGAAAAATACCAAATGTTTTACCATCTATTAAGATTTCAACATGGAAAGGAAAATTGGGGACCTTCAACCCTTAATGATAAGGATCTGATCAAAAAGGTTAGAGTTATGCAATACCTTCCATTTTATTTTCCCTTTTAGAAACCCCTCAAAAATTTGTTCATAACAAATGATTTTTAAATCTCATTCCATTTCACGGCCCTGATGATCCATTTGAATGCAAAATCAATACCCTGGATTTTTAAAATTTTAATCCTAAGTCCAATCAATATTTTGTGCTTACAAAAGATTTACCAAGTAATAATGCTTATTTTTTTTACACCCTTTTATTTTGACCTTAAGAAATTATTTACCATTCTATGATTTTTGTCACATTGATAATTAATTAAAATCCAATAAGAGAAATAATATATACTAAATGAGGGAGAACCTTTTGGAAAATTGATATTCATAATGGGAGAGATAATAAATATGCATAACATTTAGAGATATTTTGATTAATATTGATAAAAATACACTCCTAGATTTACTCAAAATAATATGAGAGAATATATTTACCATGAAATGACATTTAGTTTCTATTACATTTTTATCTAATAAAAATAAATCCCTTACCATTCTATGAATTTTGTCACATTGATAGTTAGTAAACATCTAACAAGAGGAATAATATATATTGAATGAGAGAAACTTCTAAAAATTTTATATTCATCATGGGAGAGATAGTAAATTTACATAGCATTTATATATATTTTTATGAATCTCAATAAAAATACACTCCTATATTTCCTCAAAACAAGGGGATAGAGAAAATAAAATCTCTATGTACCTAACCAAATTAGTAAATTATTTATAAGGCTAGACAAAAGAATTGAACTAATGAGTGTGAAACTCATCCAAAAAAATTAAAACATATTTTTGAAGTGAAAATTTTGAGACAAAATTGAGACAATATATTTCCAACCTAGAATTCATTTGCTTGAAATTATCTTTCTGTAACATGGGGAAAAGAGTTGTATCATCCTCCAAAAATACATTAAATAATTCATCATTGTTAGGCAAGGTGATGCCTTTTACATGTTAAAATAATGAATAATATCTAAGTAATAATTTAAAGGATTCAACCTTAATAACAACCAGTGATATGGTAAGAGGGAAAACTTTTATAATATATATTCGAAGAATGAACGGTTCATTGAGTTTGTTATTAATGTATAGAACTATAGAAGATTCCTTAAAAATTGAATTGTCCATTATATGAAATATATCTTGAAACCAAAATTAACTTAGAATTAGAATGATAAATTTCCAATAAATTCTATCATAATATTTTCAATGTCATTAAAGTTTAATCAAACATTCCGCTTAGATTAATTTTCCTAGTGCATACCTTCACAAATAGCTATGAAGTTATGACTAATATATCTAGCTTAAAAAAATTGGTTTGAGTCAGAAATAATATTCATGAGGAGACTTTAAACTATTCATGAAATAATATTTTCAATGATTTTGAATGAAAATTCAATAAAATTAATGGGTTTATAGTTTTTATTTGACAATATTCAACTTATTTTTAAATTAAATACACCACAGTTGATATAATAACTAGGAGAATCCACCCATATGGATTTATCATATGTATTAAAATAGTCCAAAGTAATCAACCCCTTACTTACCTTATAAAAATTATAAGCAATCCCATTGAATCCTATGTTTTTATCATCTTTTAAGGATTCAATAACAAACATAAATTCATAAAGTAAGACCTCATTATCTAAAGAAGTTGCTTCCTTAATATAAAATATATTTGGGATAATCCTAGAGCATAGGATTATATTCTCTACAATTAAATTGGTGGGTCTAATTAAAGTGAAATAGAACAATAACAAGATAATAAAACATTGTTAATATCCTTGACATATTCAAAAAACACACCCGCAATATGAATAGGTTTGATATTTTCTCTAGTATTCTTAACCTTAAATATTATGAGTAACTAATTAATCCCTTTATCACCTATATTAATTGAATTTAATATTTATATAATTTGAGAACCTTTTTCAATGTATCATTGAACCATTATATGAGAGATTTTAATTTGAGTCAATTCATTAAGAATATTAACATTAACAACATCATTAAGTTCTTTGAGGTTTCAGGTCCTTGTAAAACCTAGGTACTTTTATTGGTCTATGTTTGTGGTTTTAGGTCCCTGTAAAACCTAATTTTGATGCTGCTCTGTGATAGGTTCCAAGACTGGTTTTCCTAGTGGTTGTTAATGCTTTATCTTTCTTGATTCTGTTAAAGGGTTTTGAGGTCCCTTCAAAACCTGCTTTTACCATAATCTAAAACAACATCATTTTGAATCAAATATCCAAAATTTACAATATGTTATTTAGCATGCACACACACACAAACACACACACACACACACATACATATAAATATATTATATTTGGCTTGACCAAAGGTTCTCAAAAACATATACTAAGGTCAATTCACCAATTCCAAGAAACAATAATGCACAAGGAATTAGTCTATCACATTCAATCCCACTCTATAAAATTACTTAAGAATCAATATGGGTTATTGAGCTAATGATTTATAGTTATGATTTTTTATATGTAATATTGATATGTATGTTATATGATTCAAAACCATATTATTATTTCATGATCAATTATTATTTTTGAGTAAATTTTCATATTTTTATACTATGCTCTATGATAATGTTAACTATTTTTTCATTTACAAATAATTTACACTACGATAGTTTATTTATGTTTATATATAGATTTTTATTGTAAACTCAAAATAACTACCCACTTGTTTGATTGAGGTGTCAACAAGACTATCTTACCCTCATTGGTAGTATAGAGGGAGAGTATCATTAGAGAGGGGAGGAGTGCATATACTAGTATTAGGGATTGAAATAATTAAGCCAAACCCGCACACACCACATTCTAGTTTTATTGAGTGAAATGAATGATTAATTAGAATTGTACTTAACTTATGTTTGTTACATTTATTAATCATATTTACAGATAGTAATATATGTTTGTGTTATATTATTTTATCACTTATCATGACTTTCATAGTATGCAAATTCCATGATTTGACTAGATTCTTTCATTAGCATTAGATTTTGTGTTGGCTATCTTAATTTCATTAAAATGTCTTCATGGATTATATCATGTTGTATTGTGTGTAAGGCAAATAAATTATGTTTTTTAACACTAAGAGATTTTTTATTTTTTGTTGATCTTGTTTAAATTGTTCATATTATGCCCCATTTTGGTGGCATAGTAATGAGGCAAAAGGAGGTTTAAATCACCCAAAGTAAATTTAATAAAATGAACTTCAAAACATTGGATTATGTTTGCTTTATTTATGTCCATTAGAAAATATAATGAAGTAGTGAAAAGGGAATAAAATCTATTATTAATCAATCATGAAAATATGTTGTCTTTTTTATTTCTATAATGATGGAGTTGACTGTGATCTTAGAGAGATTGAGGGTTCATGTAGTTTCTATGTCAAATACAAAGATTTTGATTGCAATTTAATGATGAATGAATGTATTTTTCATTGATGAATTTGAGTTTCATGATGATAAAAACATGGAGATATATGAGAGTTGCTAGAACATACATAACATGGATATGTTTTATGTAAAATGATAAGAGGAGAGAAAAGGATAAGAATGGGTGGAATGGTAGAGGATAAAAAGAAAGGGAAATAGATAATGGCCAAAGAAAATAAACTCAATCATTACACATTAAAATATAAAATACCATATTAATAGGTTAATTCATCTTAACTCATACTAATTAGATAGATTTGGATGCTGATAAATTATGGTTTCCATTATGGGTTTTACGGTGCTTCATTTTAACATGTGAAATGTCATATTTTAAAAAATTTCCTACTTTAAAACCTAGGGCTTCAGGTTTATAAACTTGGGGATGGAACTCATTTCCATATTGATGCCTTTAAAGATGAGGACAAGCCATATTAGAGGAAGACTGGGTATATAGAAAGATAGATGATCTTTTACATCAATAAACATCAACTATGTCTTGTTTTATTATTGCATACAGTAAATGTTGGGTGAGTTAAAATGTAGTTTTAAAACTCAAATTACATATATTTGAATCAAGTATATGATTTATTCAAATTATTTACCTTCTATTTAAAAATGTCATACAACCTAAGTATATATGGATATATGAACTATAATAACCAAGACTCGTTTATTAACAACCTAGGTATTTATTTCTATTGGCATATTAAAGAAGGGTGATAGGATTATAAGTGTTTCTACATCACAAAATGAACACTATTAGATATACATTTAGTTTTAAAGACTTAGTTTGAATTATATGAGCTTAATATAGGTTAAAATTAAGTTATAATGTATATATATGTGTACAATTATGTAATCATGTATAAAAATCTATCTCTCTCTACACACACACACACACATGCATGAATTATATGTAGATTTGACATGAACAACATGAGGCTTGAACAATGAACAATTCTGAGTATATATTTATATATACTGATAACATAAATTATTTGGAAAGTCCTATATAGGGATTTATAAATAAATAAATAAATATATATATATATATATATATATATTTAATGTTGATTATAATTAGATGTGTATGTGAGTTCTTTTTAAACCACCATTGGGATTTCAAAACCAAACCTATATTTGTTCCCTTTTTGATGATATGAATGGTTGTAGGTCATAATGAAAATACTTTAGACATATACATTAATTATTTATGAAGAAATTTGAGAATATACATATTGATTTTCTACTTCAGAAAACTTACATTACCTATATAAATAAATGAATGAATATGTGTTTATATTTATATTTACAAATAAATATAATTATAATAATTTATGCATTCAAGTGTATCAAACCTGAGTATATACTTGCATCCTTTAGAGGCTATTGAAGACCTATAGATTATGTGGGGAAAAATTTTGATTATGAATTATTTAAGTGTCTTTATTTATTGATGAAGAATATTGTCCATAGGCTACATGAATGGTAAGATATTAAACAAATATAATTTTGAAGAGAAAATTTATGCATATAATATACACAATCTTAGATATTATAATAATGTAATTTATCTTTATTGTATGTGAATAATAGGGCATTATTTTTTTATCAAACATAACTAGATTGTAACCTTATGTCAATTAAAATATTAGGTTTTATTAGACAATAGAATATGATGAAATATGATAGGAAAGATGTATCCAAGAAGATTAGAGAATTGATTTTTTTATGAGCTATTTTTAGATTCTTTTGTTATATTTTTGGGTGATGTTTGCACGTCCACACACACATACACACACACACACACACACACACACACACACACACACACACACACACACACACACACACACACACACACACACACACACACACACACACACACACACACACACACATGAATTTATGTTTGATTTGAGTGTATGATGTAATTTCTAATTATTTTTATATAACTAAATAGATGATAGACTTGTTTCATAGATAACATGATATATATATATATATATATATATATATATATATATATATATATATATATATATATATATATATATATCACATGTTATATACATACATACATATATACACACACTTGAATATATGTTTGATTTGAGTGTATGATGCAATTTGTAATTATTTTTATATAACTAAATAGATGATAGACTTGTTTCATAGATAACGTGTGATATATATATATATATATATATATATATATATATATATATATATATATATATATATATATATATATATATATATATATCACACATTATCTATGAAACAAGTCTATCATCTATTTAGTTATATAAAAATAATTACAAATTGCATCATACACTCAACTCAAAATATATGACACGTTATCTATGAAAAAATTCTATCATCTATTTAGTTATATAAAAATAATTACAAATTACATCATACACTCAACTCAAACATAAATTTGTGTGTGTGTGTGTGTGTGTGTGTGTGTGTGTGTGTGTGTGTGTGTGTGTGTGTGTGTGTGTGTGTGTGTGAAGGCACTATCATGTAATTCATATACCTACCATATGATATCGTATGATAGTTATGATTTATTAGTAGAGAGTTTTGTGAGTGGAATTGACTAAAATACTTAGATTTGATTTTTGTAATGAAAACTTTGGCCAAAGTGTTGACACTAGAAAAATTCACAATTGTAGTTATTGATGACTAAATGCTTTGAAACCCCCTAAAGACCCCCTAAAACCTTATTAAGCATTAACCATTCCATGTGACCATAACCAAATCACTAATATCCTATTCATTTAGTACTATTCAAAATTACAATTCATTGTGGGACCCACTATCACTATTCATGATGACATTGAAAGTGACATTTAATATGACATGGAAAGTGATTTGACAAGTGACATGGATTGGAAGTGAGGTGCCTTGAAGTGGGATATCACACCCCACGTAGCACCTGTTTCTAAGGTATCTAATGACATCAATAGGCACCAAAGGGCCCCTCCTTTGGAGTATGGCATATTTTCCCCCATGAAAAATCACTCAACATATGTTTTTGTCCTCATGCATGGATAATGGTGCCAAAATTCATGGAACACTTAGGAAAAATATGAAAGTGAGTGGTGGAAGGTATTTTTGACCCATATGAGCCCATGTGCATGATTTCCTTTAGCAAGTATTGTGGACACTTTAGCAAGTTGAGAGACAAACCAACAAAGTGGGAGACCCATTGGATAAGTGGTAATCTCACCCCCTTGTCTTTCATGACTACTTATGTACCCACATGGATAATGGCACCAAAATTCATGGGGAACTTAGCCAAAAGACAAATTAGCTTGGTGAAAAGTCCATTGGCCTCATTTGAGACCATGTGCATGATTCTCACTCCAAATTGGACTCATGTGAAATGTTGGAGAAAAGACAAAAAGTTAGGAATCCCACCATCCTTATCCCCTATTTCATTTATGAGAGCACTTGAAAAATGGTGCCATGCTTCTGCTATTCCCTCTTTTGGCATGTTTCTTGACAATAAATGCTATAAATATGACCCTCCCCCTTTACCCATGGTTAAGTTATTTTCTAGTTAGAGAATTATATTGTAGGTTCGAGGCATTTTCAAGGAGGTTATAATCTAGGAATAAAATATTTCAAGCAATTAAACTCTACCAAAATATTCAAAAAGCCATCTTCAACAAGCATCAAGGTATATTATTTATTTTAGTCATTTCTGTTCTTTAGTTTTATTGGCCTCCATAACCTTCACCTATTAGTCTATTCCTTTTTATCTCTTTCATCCATTTTTCATCCTTAACTCTTTTCCCCTTTTAACCCCATTTTCCTCTTTGTTGTATTTACCCCATTTTTGCCCCGTTTCCCTCTTTGTTCCATTTACCCTCTTTTTATTACTTTGTCATCCTTAACTCTATGCCACATTTACCCATTAATATACTTGTATATTTAAAAGCTTAACCATATACCAAACCCAACCAAACCATATTCTATTAAAAAATTATCACCTTGCCAAACCAAAACCACAACATTCAGATAATTAATTTTCAGCATTAGTATTAATCGAACTAGTTGCTTTGTTTTAATTATCTTAGTAAAGAATTTAATTTTATTAATCAAAGTTCATCATTTTATGTTTTAGTTTTAGTTATTTGGTTTTTTATGTAAGTTTATTTAATTTGTATTTATCAACTTAAATGTCTAAAACAGGTGGATTTACAGCCTCTTAGGATGCTTTTGCTTCTTGGATCTAGCTCACACTAGTCAATCCATCCATCTACTTGTATATAAAAAAAGAAATCTTAGTGATTTATTATTTGTAGGTAATCCTCCAAATATAAATATGATCTCTCCACAATCACATGGATTCTATGTGCACACATTGTAATAGGTTTTTCTACACACACTTCCTCACTAGTTTTTTTTCAAAAAGTAATAAATTATATAGAAACATTTTAGCATGCCCGGTGGGACCCTAGAGTTTTATTGAGTTCATAGATGTTTTGTAAATTTTAGTTGAATTAATAAAATGGAATTTATATGTAGTTTAATGTTTGAAAATTAATTATTCACTTCTTTCAAAATGTAAGTTTTAGTTTCTTTTATTTTAAAAAACCATAAAAAATAAAAAGGTAAAAAATTTTCACTTTTTTCTTGCATTTCTAAAATATAAAAAGAGCATTCATCCTAGTATTACGATTGAATTTTAATGATGAATTTAGGTGAATTCTAGTTGATATTGGTTTCATAAAACAAAATTAAAAAAAAAAATCATTTCAGATTAAAACTAACTTGCATACATAGTTTGATTGCTTGTTTAATTAGGTCATCTAGTTTAATTTAAGTAAAAAAAATTAACTGTAGTCCAAAAATGTTAAAAAACCAAAAAATTTACACTAAAACAAACATAAAACACACTTAATACAAGTCCCAACTAGGATTTCATCACCTATCAGATCACCTTACCCTTTCTTGATTATCTTGCTTGGATTTAATCACCAAGGGGATAACCAACTCAGTTCTCTAGCTATGTATAAGCTTTGGTAATTAGTATATTAGCTAATCACCCACACTAGTTCCTATATTGTGATTTGAGGGGAGAAATATTCTAGTATCAAGCCATGTTCTTAATCCAATATAGACTTATTTTGAACACCTAAACATAACTCAAAACCAAACATAGACTACCTTGTTTAAGACCTATTCTACAAACAAAATTTCCTGTTCACACTATTTAAGGCCTAAGCCAAAAGAGAGATAATTAAAATTTTAATGTCTAACATACTCCCTATGATTGCATTGTTTTCCTTGAATCCTTTTTCATTTTTCTTTACTTGAGGTGTGAGAATGTATCATCCCTTTCTTATCTTGTCATATGGTGTTTAGTCACCAACAACGAGGAGACCTTGAGGGAAAAAACTCACTACCAAATGAAACAACCTATTCAAATTCTACATCCATGGAACATTTTTACAAACCCATAGGATCCCCTCACTCTCTAATAAGTCTCATTTAGGTAGTACCAAAAGATGTGGATTTTTCCACTTTATTAAACAACAATCATGTAGCCTTATAATATTACCTTATAATTACATATTACCAAATCCTAATTTTGATCCCATCCATAGATCTACCTTATGACATGCCTCTCGACCTCATGGGGAGTACCTCATTAGCAAAATTAGTACTCAACATTTAGTTTCCCAAACATTATCATCAATAATTAACCCCCTTAGAATTGGCATTAAAGAACAACCAACCTAAATTGCCACTACCCTTGTGATTCTTACTAATCACTCCACCAAAATAGGAGTACCTATCTCTAGCACCACCCATACTCCTCTAGTTAAATCCAATCCATAAAACACTACTCCACTTCCAATCCTTGTGGTATCCATACCCTCCATGTTATCATTGATTTGCACAAGGGTCACCACCCTTCCATTGGCCACTAACCTAACTAGCACTCCTACTCAAAAAACAACCTTTAGTTATCTTCATAACCCACAAGGGCATATTCCCACTACCTAACCACCCACCTCTACATGACCATTAACATCCACATACAAATCTATATCTTTTACTCAACCTTTAAGGATCGCATACCAATATATGGAGTCATCTCAACCATCTACTAGTTATTCACACATTTCCCAAACTCAACAAAACATTCCATATAACTATTCATCCCAATGACCTCAAGTAGACTTCATAAAGTTAATCATGGATAAGATGACTACCCTTGATTCATCCATCTCTAGAGACTATAATCTCCTATCTTATGATAAAATTTAAAATGAGCCTATTTACCCTTTGGTCCACATTATACCATACTTATCCCAATGGAAACTTCCAAAATTTAATAGGTTTAATAGTAAGGAAGACCCTCAACAACATTTAAGATCATTTAGGCATTCATTCTACTTGATTTCCCATCATGATTCTCTTTTCCTCCATACCTTCCATATTTTATTATCTAAACTAATATTGGATTGGTATAGTGTCATACCCAAACATTCCATCCTCTCTTTCACCCAACTAGCCCAAAACCTCTTGGATCACTTTTTGATCAATATATCCAAGAAATTTTCTATTAACAGCCTCTACTCCATTTGTTAATTCAAAGATTAAACTACTGCTAATTTTGTGGCTCATTGGAGGAGCATAATTAACCAACTTTCCTTCTCATTTCCTCAACTCAAACCTATATAGCTCTTTGTTCAGGCATGTGAAAAACATATTTCATCCATATTATGTGTCCAAATATTTTGGACCTTTGATAAATATTTTACCATGGCTTGTAAACTAGAGAACTAAGCCATTGATGATGGAAAGCTCAAACTCAAAAACAAGAACCCCACTTACAATCCTAATGAGCCCTCTTCTTCCAAACCAATCCCAATACCCAAAAAAAATCAATGGCCAATGTTATTGTCCTCAAAGCCACACCTCCAACATGTACCAACCAATAAAGCCTAAGGAACCAAACCTTCAACTCCTCTAATTCTTCAAACCAAAACCCAAGGAACCAAACTTGGAGTAACTAGAAGCAAACAACTCCATTTGGGGAACACTATGCTTCTATTTTGGAAAAGTTATTAAAAGCTAATATCATCTAACTTCCACCAATTAAACCACCCTAATAGTTTCATGCTTCTTACCCTATGTGATATTTGTATAATTAAAATGACCATTGTGCCTTTTACTAAGTCATGGTACATGACATAAATAGGTGCAAGACCCTCAAATACCTCATCCAATCCTTCATTGACAAGGGGGATCTTAGATTGGACAACCACAATTAATCACCCAACCAAGCCCTTGACATATTTAGGAAACCTTATCCAAACCATGATCTCACCAAAAATGAGAGTAACAACATCAAATGCTCTCTTGACACCCATACCATTAACATGGTTTTCTACACACCCACTAATAAAGAACCTGATCACCAATCTAACAACCCCTCTCTACCTATTAAAATAGTGGAGTTACATTCTACCATTTTGGACATCCAAATATAAGAATTAACCATATCCACAACTTTGACATAGGTTACCAAATATATATCCCCTATTATAGAAACATCCATTCCATCTTTGGAAGCTATCTCATAAGAAAATATAACTTCACCCACTAAACCTCTAATTTTGAAACCTTCCATAAAAAACCAAGACAAAGGTAAGGGAACCAAAACATAACATCTAACCCCTTTTTTGGAGTAACAACCTAACCCTTATAAACCAACCAAAACTTCCACCTAACCAACTGAAACCTCCTCCAAATTGATGAACCCTCAAACACCTAAACCCACCAAGATAACTAATGTAATCAAACCCCTTCAAAACCAATAATTAAAGAAACCGAAGATGTAAAACTACCCAAAGGCCCAAAACGTCAAATTTTACATCCCTCAACCTTGCCCTCCATTTTGGGTCTTCATCCCTCTACCTTGAGCATGAAGTCCATTATTTTTACCAAAACCCCACTACCTCTTTTGGTTACACCTTCACACTTGCTTCCTAATGCACCTCTTAAGTTACCTACCTTAACATACTCTACCTATAACTAATAAACCTTATTTCCTAAATCAAAACCATCAACCAAGCATACCACCCTACCTTAGACACTTATCAGCAAAATCACTTCCAAACAACCATCTACCTCAACACCTAAAATGAAAACTACCATACTTTTACCACCTTTAACTGAGTCTTACTTAATCATTATCTAATGGTTATTGAAAACTTCTTCCTTAAGATTACCATCCATCAAACCCTTTTACCCTTCACATCCAAAACAATCATGGTTCAATAATAATTTGATTTGTTTATACCATAGGATACCTGGCCATGATACAAAGAATTACAAAACTCTCCAAACTCTCATCCATCATCTTTATGATGAAGATAATATATTGATGGATGAACCTCCTATTTCATCCATACCAACCAAAAAAATGGCCACACCTACCCAATGCTTACCCATTCCTTCAATCTCACCTAAGAATGAAGATGAGTCAGACCACTCTACTACCACACCCTCTCCTTCTATCCATACTATTAATATGGTCACTATATCACAACAAAAGGATAAATAGAAGGCTAAGGTATCCATTCCTTGGACTTACCCCTCTTCAAATTCCCAAGAAAACCAAAACCAATCATCTCCATCTTCAATCAAAGACAAAGTTTCTATCTTAGCTATCCCCTAATATAAGCCTTCATACCCCAGACCATATGCAATCTCTATTTGAAAAGTTATCCTTAAGCAACTTCACTAGAGCTTGGTAAAATGAGCCTATATGAGTTGATGTCTACTTCTCCCCATCATTTCCAAGCACTCATAGATGCCTTATTATCCATCTAGGTCTAACCCAATAACCCTCAACCTCTAGTTGCATTTGTTATTACCCTCCAAACATCCAACCTTGTCACCTTTAAGAATTCAGAAATACCTTCGATCCATCCTAAAGACCTAGATCTCCCACTATTTATTACTACTTAGATCAACTAAACCCATGTAAAAAATGTGATGATTGATGGGAGAGCTAGCATCTACATTCATATCCTCCTAATTTTATAGCCAACTCAACTTACTAGATAATATAATGTCAGAATCCATAATGGTCTTCTGATCCTTTAATGACACTATGGCCACTACTTTAGGAACCATCATCCTTCATATCTATGTATGACCCTATACACTTCCTAAATTCTTCTATTTCGTAGAAGGAGAGCTCTAATACAACATATTATTGGGATGACACTAGATTTGCTTCATGGAATGTGTTCCCTCTACCTTCTATTGATGCATTAAGTTTGAGCATAAGGGCTAGGTCATCAATATCCAAGTAGACCCATATCCTTTCTCAATGTGAAACATGACCTATCACCCCAATGGCATCTTCATACACCCATCTAATGCACCTTAAGTATTTACACCACAACCACCAACCATCAATAAAATGTCAATTAGATCATCCATCCCTTCTTCAAAAATCCCCATAGATGAGCCCTTTAGATCTATGTTCTAATGATTCTTTTTAGGGGAGTATCACCTTTTAGTGTTGGATGCTTTCCTGACTCCTCAAGAATATGTGAACCTTAAACATGACCATTATTATGACCCTAAAATTATAACCATCATCTTTTTTGGTCCCCACAACCATCAAATAAACTTCATCTATCTGGGACTTAATCAGCCACTTCTTTCTCCAATCACTACCTCTTTCATCTAAACATTCACCTCTAACTTTTCCTACCTTGATAAACTAGCCTTCAATAAATTATACCTTCATAGGTGTGCTTGGAAGGGATTTGGCCTTGGCTGATATAAACAAGCACCTCATGAGTTACCCTTGATCAAAGCCCAAAAACCTCATGAGTCATTTGGCCTTGGGTTTGTATTACTTAAAGAACACACCAATTTACCGAAACCTATTAATGCTATCAAGGAAGACATCCTCTCCTCACCAACCAAACCTCCTCCAAAGTATAAGTATTTTGATATCATTCCTCCTAATTTTTTTTTTATCAACATCATTAGTTTAGGTCCCCTGACCTATCAAAAGAATGGATAAATTCAAACCCTTCATCTTTCCTCATCCTTCCTAAGAATTACCACCCTTTTCACCTATATATATCTACCACTGACCATTCCCTAGGGGCAATGTTGGCTCAATAAGATGAAAAACATAGACAACAATCTGTATACTACATCAGTTACATATCTATAACATATGACACTTAGTATACCCATATCAAGAAACTTTGCTTGGCCTTGACTTGCATTGCCACAAAACTTCACCACTACCTTATTAACCATAAAACCTTTATCATAACCAACATAGATCTACTCAAGAACATGCATTCCAAGCTATACCAAAACTAGCATATGGCCAAGTGGCTTATGCTCTTAGCAAAATTTGATCTTGAGTTCCTTTAGTAAAAGTTAATTAAAGGGCAAGTCATTTCTCAGAAATTGGACAAAGCACCTTTAGAAGATCACCAACCACTTGCTCTTGAATTTCTAGATGAATCCATCACTACTCTTTCCCAAGAGAACATAACCTATCAAATGATTTTGTTCTTCGATGGTTAGAAGTGCAAACAAGGTGGGGGTAATAGAGTTATTCTCATTCCTCTTGATGGTCAACCCATTCCTCTTTCTTTTAAACTTGACTTTGAATGCACCAATAATATGCAAGAGTTTAATGGTATATGGTTGGGGGTAAATTAGTTAGAAGATGCTCTCCCTTTTTTCCATTGATCAACCATATAAGATCATACTCATGTCTATATTTATGGATTATTGAGTTTTTATGAGGCTCATCTTTATTATTATATATACTATATTATATATTAAAATTTTTACCAAAATGTAATATGTATAAAATTATTATTTGATTTTTATTCAACACAATAAAGGCTATGAGATTTGTAATTAAATTTTTAATATTATGACAATAGTGGTTATATGATATTTATAGTGGCCATGTTGATTATATCAATTATTTGTTTTCACTTGAGTCCTTTTACTAATCATTTTATGTTAAATATTTATCATGTAATATGTTATGGGTTATTGATAACTAAATGTATCATTTCATTAACCAATAAATTGATACTTTAATACATTTATTTCTTAGATACATTTATTAATAAAAAAAGTTTTTATAGATAGTTATAGATTATTTAACAAGTAAATCATTTGGAATTTTAGAAAAAACTTGTAACTTTTCAGTAACATAGTGGAGTAACTTTTTTTGGGAAACTTATTTATATTTTGATAGATATAGGATCCCTAAATATTTATCTCTCATAGAATGTTAAGTATATTAATTAGAAAAACTAGTTTTATGGAAAATGCATGTTTAGTTCAATATGGGAATGAATCCAAAGTCAAGGTTGATATAAGTCTTATTGGGGCTAATTTTTTTTTTTTTATAATTCATCACAATTTTTTATCTTTATGAAACACCAATAGGTTCATATGATGCGATCCTATGAGTGAAAAGGCTCTCTAAACATAAATCTGAAGTTAGTTGTTTTCTTAAGAAGGTTGAGTGTTTATATGATTTACGAAACAAAACACAAATATAATGAGATAACACAGAATTAAAACTAAGTAAATTTCATCCATCTAGTTGAAAACAACTCAAAAAAAGGGATGACAAGAATTCCTAGTCAAAATGGATGAAATAGGTGAAGCTAAGGAACCCTCTTGAGAAGATTGTCCTTTTCTGTAAGAGTTTTGAGATGTTTTTCCATAGGAATCAATACGTCTACCTCCCAAAAGGGAATTTGATTTCACTATTGATATCAATAAAAGATTATAAACACAATAAAATACTCCCTATAGAATGATAAAAACTAAGTTAATTGAGTTAAAGACCCAACTTCAAGAAATGTTGGCCAAAGTATTGATTCATCCAACTGATTCACCATGGGTTGCATCTATAGTCTTTTCTAAAAATAATGATAAAACCCTTTAGTTTTTCATTGAATATTGAATGCTTAAAAAATTAATAATAAATAATAGGTAACATTTACCTCACATTGATGATCTTTTTGATCAAATGCATGGTGCAATGGTCTTTTAAAAATTTATCTTTGTGTTGGGTAGCATTAATTGAGTTAGAGAGGAAGATATTCCAAAAATAGATTTTAAGACTTATTATGGGCATTAAAATTTCATAGTACTTCCTTTTATACTAATAAATGCACCTACAATATTCATGAAACTCAAGAATAGTGTGTTCAGATGTTATCGTGATCAGTTTATGCTAGTCTTTTTAGACGATAATATCATCTATTCTAAATGTGAAGAAGATCATGTTGAGCGCTTGCATTTAGTCTTATAGTTGTTTCAAAATAATAAAATTTATTGTGAATTATCTAAGTGTGCTTTATTTTAAAAAGAGTAAAATACTTGGGAAACATTATCTTAACAAAAGGAATTTTAGTTAATCAAACTAAGATTATTGCCATTATGGAGTCTCTAACACCTAAAAAAGTGCATGAGGCATAGTTTCATGGGTTTATCAAGGTACTATAGGAATTTTATACCAAATTTATTCACTATACATTATCTGATCACCTCTCTTCAATGGAAAGACCAACATTTTATTTAGTCTAATAATTGTAAAGAAACCTTTTAGATTATAAAAAATAGTCTTACTTTAGAACTAGTGTTGTAAATTCCATATATAAATGGCCATTTTTTAGTTATAAAAGATGCATCAATAGATGGTTTAAGTTGTGTTTTTATAGAATATGGTTCAGTTATAGCCTCTGAATAAAGGAAACTAAAATCTTATAAGGAAAATTATGCTCTATATGACCTATAACTAGGTACCATAGTTCATAATTTATAAGTTTGGAGGATTTATTTTTTAATAAATCCATTTGAACTTAAATTTTATAACTTAGGTCTCATCAAAGGTAGTGATTATAATTTTTATCAAACTATGATTTTGACATTATCTACATTAAGGGAAATGAGAACATAGTTTTAGATGCCCTTAGTTGTAGAAGATACATTATGTATTTAGCCACAATAAGAAGTAATTTTTGAGATCATGTAGTAAAATTTTAACCTAGAGATGAATTATATGAATAGGTTAAGAAAAATCTAGCTAAGAATTCTCAAGATCATATATACCATGGATTCTAGTTTTGAGAAGGATAGACTTCTAAGATACAATGGTA
>JARHVA010007948.1:432500-467500 GCA_037957365.1 Torreya grandis | reverse complement strand
GAGGGTTTCATGTAGCTACCATGTCGAATATGCAGATTTTTACTACAATTTAATTATAAATGAATGTATTTGTACATTAATGAATTCATGTTGCATGATGATAAACTCATAAAGATATAAGAGAGTTACAAAATAATGTTGTGTGTGTGTTAGTTTTGGGAAAATGGTAAGATAAGAGAAAAGGAGAAGAGTGGACAGAATGACATAAAAAAAAGGGAAATAGAACTTGACCAAATAAGATAAAATCAATAATTATACACATTTAAATAATAGATACCATATAACTAGGTTGGTTCAAATTGACTTATAATCATTGGTTATATATTTGGAAGATAATAAATTAAGGTTTTTGTTATGTTTTTATCATGATTCATTTGAATGTGTGATATGTTATATTTTATAAAAACATTTTATTGAAACCCTACATCTTAAAGTATATAGACTTGGGGATGGAACTTGGTTTCATCCTCAAGCATATAGAGATGAGGTCGAGTGATAGTAGAGGAAGATGAGGTATATAGTAAGATAGATGATCTTATAAATTAATAGACATCAATTGTGTCTTGTTTTATTCTTTTATACAATCAATGTAGGGAAATTTCTAAGGTAGGTATATAAACATAGATTACATATAATTTAAGCAAGTATATAACTTATTTAAATAGTTTACACTCTAGTTAAAAACCTCATGTAGAATGAGTGTGTATGGATATATGATTTTTAATAACTAGGTCTTATTCCATATATGACCTAGGCATTTGTGTCGATTTGAATATTAAAGAAGGGAAATAGTATTATAAACATTTATACATTAGAATAATGAAGAATTTTAACTATAAATTTACTTTTTAAGACTTAGTTTGAATTCTATGATCTTAAGATAGGTTAAATTCAAGTTTTAATGTGTGTGTGTGTGTGTTTGTATTAATTTTATACAAATTTGGCATTAATATCTTGAGTCATGAATAATGATGAAGTCTGAGTATATAGTTATATATACTAATAATATAAATTATTTGGAAACTCCCCTATATGTATGTATAAATGAATATATATATATATATATATATATATATATATATATATATATATTCATTTATACATACATATAGGGGAGTTTCCAAATAATTTATGTTATTAGTGTGTGTGTGTGTGTGTGCTTGCGTGTGTGCGTGCGTGCGTGCGTGCGTGCGTGCGTGCGTGCGTGCGTGTGTGTGTGTGTGTGTGTGTGTGTGTGTGTGTGTGTGTGTGTGTGTGTGTGTGTGTGTGTGTGTGTGTGTGTGTGTGTGTGTGTGTGTGTGTGTGTGTGTGTGTGTGTGTGTGTGTGTGTGTGTGTGTGTGTGTGTGTGTGTGTGTGTGTGTGTGTGTGTGTGTGTGTGTGTTTGTGTGTGTGTCTATATATATATATATATATATATTCATTTATACATAGATATAGGGGAGTTTCCAAATAATTTATGTTATTAGTATATATAAATATATAATAAGACTTCATCATTATTCATGACTCAATATATTAATGTCAAATTTGTATAGAATTAATACAATTTTGATTATACTTAGATCTATATGAAAATCTCTAGTCAACCATCATAATCATCATTATTCATGACTCATGATATTAATGTAAAATTTGTATAAAATTAATACAATGTTGATTATACTTAGATCTGTATGAAAATGTGTAGTCTACCATCATTGGGATTTCAAACCTAAACCTATATTTGTTCCCTATTTTATTATGTGAATGGCTATAGGTTATAGTGAAAATATCACAAACCTATACATTAATTATTTATGAATAAATCTAAGCATATACATATTAATTATATAGTTTAGATAATGTACATTAGCTATATACATAAATTAATTTATATGTATATATATTTATTGATTAAAATAAAGATAATTATATTCATTTATGTATGCAAGTGTATCAAACCCAAGTATATTCTTGCCTCATTTTGAGGGTATTGAAGACTCATAGGTTATACATGTAAAAATTTTGAGTATGAATTCTTTAAGTGACTATGTTTATTTAAGATAAATTTTGCCCATAGGTTCTATAAATGGTAATAGGATATTAAATAAGTATAATTTTAAGGAGAATGGTAATAGGATATTAAATAAGTATAATTTTAAGGAGAAAAACTCTGTATATTAGATATGAATTCTAAAATATTATAATATTGTAATGGATTTTTCTTATATATGAACAACAAGGCATATCTTGTTTATAATACATAATTATAATGTAACCTTATGTCTATTAAAATATTATATATTTTTATGTAATAGAACATGATGGTTTAAGTAAGGAAATATGTATCAACGAAGCCTAGAGATATGATTTTGTTTTTGAGATATTTTGAGTTTCTTTCTTTATATTGTTGACTAAGGTTTACACCACTATATATATAGATACATTATGAAATGGATATTGTTTCTATCCTTAGATTCTTTTATATATCTATGTATATGAATATTTTGACTATAGTTTAGTTAACGAGTCTATAGGTATTATTATTGAGGTTGAGTGAATGGAAATAATGAGATTATTCAATTATGATTGCTTATACCTTACATTATTGTTTGAGTATATTGTATATTCTAATATGTAATTTTTTTATTTAAATCTATATGTTAAAATTACTAGACTTGTTTGATAGATAACAAGTGATAGATATATGAGGGTGCTAACATGTAAGTCATATACCTACCCCTTTTTCAATTAGATAGTTTTGTTTTAATAGCGTACAGTTCTGTGTGAGTGTAATTGATTCATATCCTTAGATTTGATTTATATAATTAAATTTTTTTATAAGACATTAGAATATGTATTTTACATGTTTATGTTGATATCACATTATATAGAGGACTTATTTCCATATTCTATGTGACTACTTCATGTATTAATGATTATACAAACATGATTTCTAGTTGATTTCTTGATATTTGAACTATTCTTATTTTCCCCTACATGAAGAATAGGGCCACTCAAATTATAAAGGCGTGTGGGAGACCAATGGTCTATAATGGACATAAAGCACTTAGATTATGTTATCCCTATATTTAGATGTTGAACCATTTGGGATCATTCTCATGTCTATACTTATGGATCATCGTGTCATTATGAAGCTCATTTATATTTTTGTACATATTATATTATATATTCAACCTTTTACTAAATTTAATATGTAGTAAATTATTATTTTATCAATATTAAACATAATAATAACTATGAGATTTATAATAAAATTATAAATATTATGACAACAATGGTAGTATGATTATTTATAGCAGTAATGTGGATTATATCAATGATTCTTTTTACTTGAGTCCTTCCACTATTAATTTTATTGTAAATATTAATCTTGTAATCTATTAAGGGTTGTTTGAAAACTAGATAGATCATGTTATTAACTAGTGGGTTGATACTTTTTTGCATTTATTACTTAGAAACATTTATTAGTCAAACAATGGTTTCTATAAATAGTTATAGATGATTTTTTAAGTAAACCATTTGCACTTTAAAAAACAAAATTGTGTAAATCTTGAGTAACCTATTGTGGTTATAACATATTCATAGATTTATTTAAATACAATAAAGTCCTTAGTCCATCTAATAAATTGGTACTCGTAAGGCGAGACACATTAAGATTATTCACTTGATTCCACTCATCCTTGTTTTTCTCATCAAGATTCCTCAATTAAAACTTCATTTCAATGGAATCTTGGTCGAACAAAATAAACAGTTAAACTGTAACTTTATTCACACCATCCATGTGTTATCTTGTAAAGTAATATTTATTAACACATAACCTATCAAGTCTATAATAAACTTTATGTTTACTACCCAATTATTTCACCATGTATACCATATTACTTTAATAATTTATTTTTATTACACAATGGATCAGAATTTTTTTGAATATGTTTCATCTTAGACCCAAATAAAAGAACATTACACTAAAAACTCAATGGACTAACATCATACTTATTCTCCTCCTTAGTCATGTTGAGATCTCCCTCAGTTACCCATGAAATATCACCCCAAAAATTTATAAATCCAATTCCATCACTTGGTTTTGTCCCTATATTCAATTATATAATACACTCAACAAATCCCAAATTATTTCTCACTATGTTTAATTTTGACCCAAAAAAATCTACAACATGGTTAAAACCCATTTCAAATATATCATCTACCCATTTATAATTAATTAATATATATTTTTCTCCTTTGTATATAATATGTTTTGTATTAAATTAAATGACATTATGAAAAATATATTTTAGAG
Source organism: Torreya grandis (assembly GCA_037957365.1). NCBI lineage: Eukaryota > Viridiplantae > Streptophyta > Pinopsida > Cupressales > Taxaceae > Torreya > Torreya grandis. The sequence goes on along the minus strand of JARHVA010007948.1, from coordinate 463,199 downwards.
CTAAGTTAAATTGATTCTATATTCTTTAGCCTTTTGTAGAAGAAGAAAATCAAATTTGTCTCTAAAATTCTTGAATTGTCTTCAAATTTGTCTCTTGTCCTTAGATTACAAGCCTATAACATTTAATATGAGAATATTAATAAAAAATAATAATAATTAAACTATTATGAGGGTTTAGATCCCCCCTTGTTCTAATACAACTTATTAAAATATGAAGGAATTTTTGAATCCTTTTTTTTTTGAGTCCTCACTATTTAATTAGATGATAGATTTAAATTGCTTACCCTCATCATAAATAATAGTTTTGGGTAGAGTCAAACTTTTTGTCTATGTCTTGAGTCTCTTCTTACCAAGTTTTTTCCTATTAAGGATGGGGGGGGGGGGGGAGCGAGGGGGGGGGGGGTGTGGTGGGCGGGGTGGGGTGGCAGTGGATTTTCACTAGTTAGACAAATACGCTCTTCCATATAAAATCTTGAAAACTTCCTTATAACCTCATCCTAAACTAAATACACATTACCATATTGACAACCCATTTTATCTCTAATATATATTTTAAGAAAATTATAAAACATAACATATATTTACAATGATATCTCCATAATTTTTAGCTATATAACATTCCACCTTGGTGTGGTTGTAGTTTTATATGGTAAGAGGCTTTGCTAGAATCATTGCATACTCCTCATATCCCATTTTGGGAGAAAGGGTATCAGCACTAAATGTAGATAATAAAACATAATTTATGTATTACCTCAAACATATACACTTAAGAAATATCCATAATTGATGTATCTTTTAGTTATAGACTTCCATCCTACCAAAAGGCTCATGTTCACTTTTTATTTTTGCATAAATTATTTTTGTCTTAGCCCAACCATTATTATTTTAGTGACCAGAACTTATATACTATTAAAAAAAAAATCTAAAACTTGTTAATATTATTCATTACTAGTTTTAGACACGTACCTATTTTCAATATTTCTAGACATTTAAATCCCATATATGATACCTACATTGACGTAAGAGTCCACTTTTCTTAGAAAGTGCCCAGTGCCAAAAAGTCATCCAATTAGCAAATGAAGCGTATCCTATATGTTGGCATAAGTTATTTAGTGCATTATATTTTAAAAATGGATTGGAATATATAAAATATCAACCCTCATTCATTCCTTACCTACCAAACACTAGGAACTCACAAGGTAACATGCCAAGAATCACTCAATCAAGCATTAATGTAAAAAAACCTCCCATATTTATCACTATTTCCATAACATTAATATAATCCATATCACCACAAGTCTAAAACATTTTTAGAGTAGTTCATGATCCATTTTTTCTAAGTTAAAAACTAGGTCACTACATATTTTTGCTTATCACACATGGCATCCTTGTGTGTGCGCTAACAAGTAGGGGATAAATACATAAGTCTAAGGCCATATTTAAAGTATTGGATATGTAGGTATTAAAAATTTATAGAGGATTCCTTGGGTTAGCTATACACCATGATCCCACTAACCCATTTTCCATAGTATCACCCAAGTGTAAATAAGCTAGATTTTAATCATTTGATAAATAGTGACAACATGAGTACACAATATTAAGACATCAAAATAATGGAAATATAAAAACCATAAAGCTTGACTCGGTTACATCTAGATCTATTCATTTCATATAAGATGCATGTATTATGGTTAGACATTTTCTTAGCACAACTATATAGATCTAGTGCAATCATCTAAGGCCATAAAACTAGTATTCCCAAAATATAATGACTATTAAGGGATCACCTTCCATTCCACTTCTCACATGTTCTAGATTGGACCTAAATGAGCACAATAAACCAAATAATAATCATTATTCCATATATATTTCAATATCTATCAATAGTTATGATTTAATATTTTTAAAAAATCTTAGTTGTATAAATTCATAATATTATTTTTCTAATATTTTTATAAATTCTATCTCTCATTATGTTAGTTCACCATCTTTATGTAAAATGTAATCTAATACCCCTTAACCCTAGATAACCACATATATCAAAATTTAGGGTTAAAAATTTAGTGATCCCAACCTAAATTTATATTTATGTAAATCTTAGCTTACCCTAGGGTATTCAATTTCATTAGTTTTTTTAATTATTTTTTTCTATATTTAGTCCATTATTTTTATGCAACCTAGGTGCAGCCTTAAATTAGCTAGTGATTATATTGAACACTTGGAGCTTCCTCATTTCCACATAATATGGATAAAACCAATGGATTATCAAATATTTTTATTAACTAAAGTTCTAATAATTAAATAAAACATATACTAAAAATTTTATCATATAATTTTATTTCAATTGTGAAAACATTGAATTTAATGAAAACAATGAACATGATCAAATCGATCAAGAGAAAGTACAATATTTTATTTTTTTTAGAGTGGATCCATAAAATACCTCAAGATCTTTATGAGATCCTAAAAACCATATTATAAACTAAAAAATAATAATATAATAAATAAATAAATAACTAGTTTATCTATTAATCATGTTATTAGGGATATGGTACATCCCCATATTACTGTAACCCTACCCTTCATCACATCACTAATTAATACATATAATGGGGGAAATAATTATGTTATTACACCATTTTTAATTTAAAAAAATCCCATTATTTTTAAATAATCCATGTGAAGCATTAACACCTGGTCTAAGTTACTATTTTTAATACATATATCATCTTAAACTATGGGTACACATCCTTTGGTAAATTATGAAACATCAAACCTTAGTGATAAAATGTGGAAGATATTATCCAAAATATAAAATAAAGTATTAAATTGATATCACAAGGGCCCTAGGCATTCTAATAATTATATTCATAAATTGAAACATAATATTTAATACCTTATTGATAACCAATACATTAAATTTGATGATCTTCCCAAAGATTTGGGGTCACAACTTGGTGACCATTACAACTAAAACATGTTTAGTGAGCCGTTATAAGATAATTTATAAAATAATATGTAAGTTTAAATGGAATATAATGCACATCATCCTCCACCACATTATGGGCACCCTTTAGATGTGATTATTAATAATTATGGATGGCATATACCTCCTATGGTTCATAGACCTTCTATTACTTTTTATATTATGAGATTGTGAATGATGAATCAAATCACTATTCATTATTTATTCAAGAAACTTGATCAACAACCTATTCATAGTGTTATGATCGATAATGGTTATAGAGAAAACATTTTAACCATGATATTACTTATAAATTTGGGATATACACATAATAAATTACACCATTTGACCAAATTAGTTATGGAATTCGATGGGACCTCATAACATGTTCTTGGTGAGATTGAATTACCTTTATAGGTTAGCCTAAGACATGTTATCACTACCTTATTAGTCATAAAATACATGGGAGTCATTTTTATGTTTTTGGGATAAATTTGGATACATAAAATTCATGCAGTATCTTCCATAGTACATGCATGTTTTAAATACATCCATACCATCAAAGTTGTCAAAGTTAATATAATTCCATATGAACATCCACTTGAAAAAAAAACATTGTTAAAAGGTAGATAATTATCAAATGTACTGAGGTTGATATTCCATAAAAGGGTAAACAACAATAAACTCCCTTTCTTATGTTTCCCATACTTAAGATATAAATTTGATTTTATAGAATCCTCATCTACTATTATGAAACATACTTAGTTAGCCAAATCACCTAAACATATAACTATTATGGTTAATTCAAATACACCATAGAGTATAAAATGATAGGTTCCAAAAACCATTTCTCCTTCTATTACCTCTTCAAGATGACAAAGTATTCTGACATATACATATGGCATTACATAGCCTACAATGTCAGATATTACACATATACATTCTCCTCAATAGTACCATAAGTTTTCTATTCCATATCTAGTGTTTAGAGAACCTCCATATGAGCATCTATTAGATGGGATAATTTTATAGACTTTTCCTTACCAAAAAATTCAAAACAACCAAATATTAAAAAAATACCAAAACAATAAACATGTTCCTAGTTGTATAATTTCACATGCATATGTTTTTGGCATCATATTAGTATATATCATATCATTATCTTCCTATATATGCATATGTTTCACACTTTGGTTAAGTGTTTTATAAACATACCCTAATACATGATATTTATATATACATATGTTGGGACTTACCTCCACTCACGTTCTAAGTATGTTGGGGCATTTGATTCTTTTATCATGATACACCCATGTTAAATTATTCTATGATCACTTTGCATTATCCTATTTAATATTATATATTCTTACACATGCCTTTATCCATGCTTATACCTTTCATTGTGTACTTGATATTCTATGTAATTAAAACTTTATAAATACATATGTTTAGGAATGATTATGCTAGGTTCATGATGATTAGTTAACTTTGTCCTAATTTACCATTATATCACTTCCTTGAGTTTTTTCCTTGATTTATACTATCTTGAATTATATTTTGTGTTTAATAATTTGAATATACACCATTGGTTATATGCCTTATGCTTATGCTTGCATATTTGGACATTTTCATATGTCATTATTTATTGTATGTAGACATTTGAAAATATCATTATTTGTTAAGTGTACATTTAAATAAGTCATGTACCTTTGATTATGTGTCACTTTAACATTCCCCTTGTATGAGGTCACCTTGGACCATTTCTTATTGCTTTTATTTTATGTGATCTTGTTTGTGTGGTTGATTATTTGATGAGCTTGTACTATTACTATTTATACATTTTCATTATCTACAACATGCATTTTAATAATTAATGTGATCACATGTTGCATGCTTCAATGATATATCTACCTATACATGTTACCTCTATATGTTACATGATCCATACACATCTTATACAATGATGTTATCATTTTGAGGTAAGGTAATGTTTTAACCTTTTATTTCGTAGCTTATATAAATACTATGTTTGATTAAAAGGTTGAGTAAACTAAATCAGGGAACTAATATTCATAGAATATTAATGTTGATTTGTTATATATTTGACTAGATTTAACTTCTCTAAAAATAAAATTAAATAGTGAAAATTAATACTTATCTTGAAAAGACTTGATATTGATAATCTAAGTACTAGAAACTAAGATAAAATGTGGTATAATTGTCATAAATTAGATCCATATGTTATAACCCATCCTAAAAAATAGAACCACATTTGGATAGTAGTACCATACGGATTTAGTTTCATGATATTTCCACTAATGTCATCTGTGTAGGACTATCCTCAATTTTTGAGTGCACCTGTGTCTATATTTATACTATCTCTTCTTATGAACACAAATTATGAAACTTTGTATTATGCATCTAATGACTTATTTATGATTCAAATCCTAATCCTCCTTGTAATTATGGTTTGAGCATAAAAGTGTGTTAATTAGTATTATAGGTTGGACATCCTCAAAACCCCATTAGGAAGAGAGTTATCTACATATTGATAATCCAAAGGGAGATCAAACATGATTTATTTATCCCCACCTAAGCATTGGTTCAAGTGAAATGGATGATATTATAGTGGCCTTGATTGATTTGAGTGTGTTTGAGATTAAAAATATATAAAATATGATCTTAGGGTTGCTCTATATGTTATTATGTTGAAGTAGGTTAGAATAAGGATTAATAAACATGATTTTTCTCTACATGTTTTGTGTTTGAATAGGTATTTTACATATCATTTCCATAGAGTGGATATAGGGCTAAAATTCATATATTAATTGTGTCATATTGCTTGAGTGGATAATAAAAGATGTCTAGGATACTCTTAGGAGGATTTTAATTTTGAAATTATAAGCATTTAAAAAATATAGGATAAAGTACATATGCACCATTTTAGAGACACTAAAGACACATGGGTCTAGTGTCCTTAATGTGGTATTAATGTCTAGCTAGTTGGACATTGGGCACAAAGGACTAGGACCAATAAATGAGGGTTTAACACTATGTTTGAGCTAATTAGGGAGACTTGTGGCCCAAAAGGAGTTTGGATAAGTGTTATAATAGGCTCTAATATAGGTCTATAGATAAACTAGGGATAAGTAATCTCAAGTAGCACTATTAATAATTAAATAACACATTTAGGTGTTACATATACCCCCAACCCCTTTATTCTATAAATGCAACAAAGGGAAATAACTAGTATAAATGAAAAGGAAGCATACATGGACTTACCTAGGATGTGAAGCCCATGAAGATGAATCTAATTATGTATACATGAAGCATGATCCAAAGCATGTACTACAAATTTAATTTACATAAACCATTCCTTAAATAAAATATATAAAATTAAAGAGACTATTCTGAGAAAATAATTAAAATAGAGTAAAGATATGGGAAAGGGAAAGGAACAAATACACCTCACTAGGTATGTAATCCAACACATGAACCTAGAGATAACCTATGTGATTACATGTATATAGTGACAAATCAATTAATGCATTAGAATAGATAATAAATATATTAATCCTCATGTTTGGGTGGCTAAATAACTCAATCCAATTTTTAATCCATCATTGCCCACCCTTCCTTGGTGGATATTGACCTTCTCATCGCTTGGATTAGACTGATAGTGTATCCAAACCTCTTATGTGGGTAGATCAAGAACTCAAGTAAGCTATGAATCCCCCATTTCCCACCATGTGTAGTAGATGTATCTAAAAATAAACTATGTGAAGTGATATAAATGTCTAACTAAGCATGTTTATTTGTGTATGCCAGCTCTATATTCATTAGGGTACATTAAGTGGCTCTAGGCCACTCAAAAATTCCAAACACTATAGATGGATTAATGCATGAAACTATTGATAACTTGTAATATGATTTCAATTATATAAAGTGTAGATAATAACAAGGAATTTGTTATTCCATCTAATCAATTGGTGTGTAATTGAGCATATGGAAATAATGTACTGCACACATGCACCTAATATGGTATTTGAGTATATTGATTTTGGATTGAGTTATAATAACTATATCTAAGTATCTTAACTATATATGGGAATGATCATGACGTGCATGATGCCTTAAATATATTTAACTAATATGAATCTTATTTGAGCTAGTATAAATCTGAGTGAAAACTATGTATAACTAATAAAGCTATAAATATACCTATGCAAACCTATATTATACTTATATTATTCTAACTAATCTAACTTTTTATAATACTAAATATACTAGATAGTATCACCATATCTTGTAAAATATATCCATATGGTTTTATTTTCTATATTTAGGCACTAATGTATTTTTGGTATGAATTCTATGTCATAATACTATTTTCAATTTATGTTTTCCTATGTCTAATTTTCTATAGCTGAGCCTATGTGCTGAAAAATGTACTATGAATGAAAAATAAGAGATCGATATCTATTAAAAACACCTATGAATTCTACCTATTTTGGGGGGAGTTGTTGAACCTATGTAGTAATTGTCCTAAAAAATTTATGCAAAATATGTGTTAGCTAGAGAATTTATGATAACTATGTGATAATCGAATATAATCTGCATACATAACATCAAAATATAAAATAATATGAAAATAAGTATGTAATGTAAGATGTATGTCATGTATATAATTTCATAAGGGTGTCAATAAATATGTAATCAATATATATAATAAATTTTTTGATTAGAATTAAGTAGGCTAGTTAGGGGGATGGGGTATTATATCCATCTCATGGAATCAAAAACCAACGTGGGTAACAAGAAAATAAAAGTGCCAGGACCATGATTCATATAATAATAATTCATACAAAACACATGAGGCACGTAAAGTAAGCCAATGGGGCATAATACAACGGACATAGGCACATGTCACTATATCTAATAAAATAAGACATACAAGTACATGTTGAAACATCCAAATATGTAATAAATAATCAAGTTGGCCTCAATATATAAATAAATACATGTTTAAATATATATATGCACAAGTATCAAAGCACACACAAGGACATGGTCATTTGTCTAAATGATACATGATGTTAATAGAGGTCGCATAGATATAAATAACAATGGTATATTCAAATTTCATAAAATAAAATAATCAAATAAATACAATCAAGTCTAAACTAGGAAATATAAAAATGAAAATATGCATGAATATGTAATACAAATCTATATAAAATCAAATATGTATCTATGTTAAGTCTAAAATAGTTATAGCTGACAAAAAATCTAAGTATGAATAATAATGATCAATATCAAGATATAACAATGATAAAATTAGTATGTATAGTATGTAAGGATAAAACCTAGTGATTGAAATTATGTACAATATGCCCCAAGGTGGATGAATGTGTCAAGCGAATAACTATGAACTAGTGTATATGCCCCTAGTGGGTAGATAATAGCAAGTTAGATCAGTGGAGGGGATCTGAGTCCTACAAGAAATTTGCAATCACTCGACAAGAACAAGTGAAGCATGTATTTATAATAAAATTGACTATAATAAGATAGCTATCATATGAAGTGTCTAGAAAATATAAGAAATATTAACATATAATGTATAGAATCCATAAATTTTGTGTTTTTAGAGTAACATTTTAATGTTTTTGTGTTTTTTCCATGCTATATTATTATTGTTTTTTCTATAAATAAGTTATGTATAAATAATATGAATATTAACTATGTAAAAGGAGTAAATAAAGGTAGAGTGTGTCTAAGTAAATGCTATAAATGTAAATGAGATAATATAAAAGTATAATGTAATGTCTCTATAGGCCCAAAAACACATCCAAGGGATGTCGGTAATCAAATGGTAGATCTGGTGGGAGATCATGTAGTGTTAGATAGTGAATCTATCCAAACTCAAATAATTCATTACCAAATTATATATATCAGTGGAGACTTATCCTTGACATTAGTATAGAGTATGTGCATCCAAATGGCATGCTACTCAACTATGTGAGATGCCTCTCATATGGTCTTAGGGTAAACCACATTAGACCATAGAGTATATGTGGGAAACTTGCAATTATCATCTATGTCATCATATAATATGTGAACCATGTGTTCTTTGTGAGTAAATGTCAAGTGTTTATTTCATTGATCAACTATGGAATCCATCACATGTAACCATGTAATTCTAAATGTAACCTATATATGAGTATACATGCTCATAATAAATAACAATTCAATGACCACCTTTAGTCAACATCTAATTGGTAGTGCAATATGTCTAATAGAATCTTGAAAATGTATATCATGTTGTACCTCACTTTCTTCATACCCTATGTGGTGTATCAATTATAAAGTGCAAGTGTTAAATTAATAATCCTCATATATAGACACCTGGAGAGTGTATCTATGTACCTAATTTTTTTGGATAATTAATGGAGCATTTCATGAATATCTATGTTGAAAAATACTCTATCATGGTGCTTGTATCTATGAAGTTTCTCATATATTTGTAGATGTCCATAACTACTGATGTGGAGGTTGTATGATATAAATAGTACCCTTAGCCTTAAATTTATTTAATTTATGTTGTAATATTGAGAACATGTCAGTATCATGCCATGCAAGTCCATGAAAGTGATAAAATGGTTGACCCTCCTATGGTGATAATTTGTTGAGTGATCTATGTAGACTATAGGTAATTTCATCAATCTTATATCAAGTAGTATCTTTAAGATTTTGTGTGGTCTATCCTATGAACTCACTACCTAAATATATATGACTAAGTCAATATTAATGGATATAACCATATGTATTAAATTAATTGAAGGATCTACTATTGATTTTAAATAAGTCTGAGAACATGTAGCTATGTATCATAAAAAAGTGGTGTTATGAATGTAGGGAGAGGTATAAGTGTCTTATAATCATCTATGTACTATTTTAGTCCCATTGGTGTGAAACTTAATCCAAATAAATAGTCATCAATATCAATAGGTGTTGGGTCATCCTTTCTAATGGCCTTAGAATCTGTATCAGAGTTATGATTGTAAACCTCTTTTTAATTAAAAATTAATGGTAAATATGCTATAATAATATCATCATATACCCTAGGTGGGGATGTCTAGTCTATGGGAGGATGTTCCTCTATCATGATGAGGGTAACTATGATGTAGAAAGATTTGGAAGTATAAGAATGAATATTCTTGATAGACTCCCACACCTCATATGTATGCATTAGATCAATTAAAATCTTATGAGGTGGGGATTCTATGAGAACATGTGGTGTTTCATATGAATATATACTTGGGGTAGGAGGATCAGTGAGTCTATAATATCTAAATGGTCGATTGTCTACTCGATACATGTATAGGTACCCATCATGTAAAAAATAGATGCATCAATGAAAAACACCTCAATAGCATATATCCAAGGTCTCTATATTATCAAGTTATAGTGTAAATGACTACGCATCACCTAAAAGTGTGTAGGTAATGTATTTGGCCCCACCATATTGTCTAATATAATAGATCCCAATGTCTATCTAAGAATGTCATAAAACCCTCATATATTATTTTACGTCTTTTAAATATACATTATATCAACTCCCATGGTCTATATAAATTTGAGGTTACATATGGTAAGTCATGAACAACTATCAATAAAAAGTCACTTAATAGTAATGATGTCAATTTCTACTTTAATACAAAATGGGAAATTTTGATCAATTATTGATTATGAAGGCAAGCCCTCATTGGAAAAATATATCATATCCTCAATATCATTGACAGTGTTCATGATAGATGAAAAATAAGATGGATCAATATCATGAGGCATGAATGTATGAATAAGTGTTTGAAAAATAATATCCTTGAAAATTATTGACTTTTGAATTAATTGTAATATAAATATATTGGTTAGTTTATTTCTTAACTGGTCCATAATATCAAATTCTCTTTATTTGATCTCTTGGTCCTATTATAGTGTGTTGGGGACAAGGAGGGATCGTAGGTTATGCTACTCTTATATAGGTTGACGAGGCAATCCATTTTGCCTGGTAATATCTTGAACCACAAGATATACTAGTTTTCATAGGTGAGTAGTAGAGGTGGGATGGGAGTGTAGATAATCAATTGGTGTAGGTGGAGGTGCAACAAAAGGAGTCCTTTAATCCCTCTATAATATATTATTAACAAGATGTAACTCGAAGGGATACATGTAGTAATGAACATCATAAAAATGTGACTCTCATGAGGGAGGACCAGTGTGGAAAATAATCTTACCTCTAACATAATCCATGATAGGAGTCATGTGTACTTTTATACTAATGGTTGGTAATAAACATGATAATAAAAGTACAATGGTTTTTACAATGAAATATAAAATTACATCCATCATGATAATCATGGTAATAGGGTATAAATTGAACTGAGTAAATGCTAGAAATGTGAGCCCTAGGGTTATTTAGGGTTATGGTTTGGAGTAATGTTTGAAGCAATTCTTGTTCACCAAATATTTTAGCCTTTTAGAGTTTATCTTATGTAAATCCTATTTATGATTAAAGGGCTAAGTAGACTAAAACAGAGAATTAATATGCATAAAATATTTTTAATGAGTTTTTTATATAAATTTGACTAGCTTTGATTTTTTTTAAAGTAATAAATAATGAAAATAAAGACTTTTATAGAAAAAACTGGATACAGATGATTGGAGTGTTGGAAACCAATATTGAACCTAGTATACGTTTCATCAATTGGATCTTATTGATGCCTAAATGTGTACCAAAGGTTCCCAAAGTGTTTGAGAAACACTTCTCATTTTATAATTCCTAAGAATTTAGTGCATGAGTTATAGGTTGTGATAATCCTATTATATTTGATGGAATAGATGCATAACAAGTTAGTGTTTCACATTATTTATAATGTTTGGTGGTTTGGAGCCACCATGGCTAAATAGTATACCAATGTAAAATATGAAGTATACTATTCTAAAGATGGTGAATTCTGATTACGAACTAATCTAAAGACTAATATAAGATGAATATTTATAATCACAAGCTAAACTAAAGTGATATGGTTAATAAAGAAGCAAAAGGAAAGGTAGGGTAGAAGTAAATGTTGTTGATCATCATTTCAAACATCATGACAAAATTTTAGATTTCATCTAGGCTTGCCTTAACTAATGTGTAACATGAAATAGATTAATCCCAAATCCTATCACACATCAGGGAAATTCATAAGGAAGTGGAAATAATGAAAATAAGAACCTAGTTCACTTTAAATATTTACCCCTACAAGAAAGAAACATTAATCCAAATGCAAGAAGAGTAATAAAATTAAATGAACCTAAGGAATTTTAGTCAACTTAGCATTAACACAAGTTAACAACTCTGTAATCAAATGTAAACACCAAGAATTCATAAGAACCATTAAAATCCTGAAGTAAGAACAACAAAGTGTGAGAGAATCCATGATAACAATGATCACAAGCAAACACTATATGACCTCTATAGAATTCATTTCTTATATTGATTGATCTAAGTTTACAAAGTAATTTTGGTTCTAGAACTCCCCCTTTTTGAAAATTGATAATGCTACTTTTATAAGATAAAATGTAGCATGTCGGTTAGTCTCATCCAATTATATTTGTATAATTGTATAGTAAAGGTGTCATTTATATTGCATTTTAAAACAAATGACTTTTTCATTCTAGTAGATAGGTCTATACACAACCTTCTTCACAAATTACATGTGGCCATGAAATTGTATTAAATTTCTCACTAGTGGTCCACTGGATCTTTAGTTACTATTAATTTTATACATATGTGGCATCATCTTGGAACCTATATGGCATCCCTATGGTTCCTTTATATTAAAACTATTCATGAATGTTCACATAATGATCATTGGCTTTTAAAATCCTCCATTCATCTTGTACCATCAAATTAGCCTTACTCAGATCCACACAAGCCATTGATATAAATCTTAGGATTTGAAAACCATTATCTATCTCAGCTATGTTCTACATGGTTATGACATATATCCTTACTAATTTTATTCCAAGTTATGTTGAAAATTCCACATCTATTACACACCATTAGATGTATTTGTTATCTTAAAATTCTCATTTTATAAATCTTAAGAATTCAACGCATGAATTTTAGGTTGGGATAATCCTATTATCTTTGATGAAACAAAGGTAGAACAAGTGATTATTTCAAAATATTTATATTATTTGGTGGTGGGGAGCCACCATGTCCAAATAATAGATCTATGTAATATGTGTAGTATACTATGCTAAGGATGGTGAATTATGATCAAGAAATAATCTAAGATGAATATTTACAATGGTGATTAAACTCAGGTGATCAGGTTAAAAAAAGCACAAAAGGAAGGGTAGGGCAAAAAAGAAATATGATGTTGGTTTTTGCTATAGACATTATGAAAAAGTTTAAATTCCATCTGGACATGCATTTAACTAATGTATGAAGTGAGACAGTTGAAGCCCAAATCATAACATACATCAAGTAAATTTTTAAGGAAGATATGAAATGATGTAAATATGAACCTAGATCACTCTAAAAATTCACTTCTCTAAGTAAAAAAAATTAGCCCAAATGTAAAAGAAGTGTATAAAATGAAATAAGCCTCAAAAATTTTAATTAATCTAGCATTGGTAGAAATTAGCAACTTTGGATTCAAGATACACATCTAGAATCCATAGGTACTATTAAAATCTAAAAGTGAAACTAGACAACTAATAGAGAAACCATATAACACTTCACACAAGAAAATATTGGAAAATCTTTGTATAATTCCTTATATTAATTTCTCAAAGTTTACAAAGCAATTTGGTTATAATAACTCCCCCCTTTTGACAATTGACAAATATTTTTTTATAAAATACAAGGTAGCATATCGATCAGTCTCATCTAATTACATTTGTACAAGTGTATAAGAGAGCTATCTTTTCTATTGAATTCTAGAACAAATTTTCTTTTCCTTCTAGTATATTCATCTATAGATAATGTTCTTCACAAATTTCACATGGTCATGAACTTTTATTAAATTTCTCACTAGGTTCCACTAGATCTTTAGTTCATGTTGATTTTTTACTTATTTGGCATCATCCTAAAACTTATGTGGCATCCCTATGGCACTTTTGATTCAAAGCATCTCATCAATGTTCATATAATGAGAGTTGCCTTTTAAAATCTTTACTTCATCTTGCACTGTCAGATTAGCCTTGGTCATATTAACATCGGTCCTTAATCTTAATCCTAAGATTTGAATGACATTAGCTATCTCAGCTATGTTCCATGTAATTATGACATGTAATTACTATGTTTATTATAATTTATGTTGAAAAGTTCATGTCAATTGAGTATTATTGGATCTCTTTGCTATCTTAAATTTTTATATTCACATGACTATCATTTAATGTCTATGTGAATGTCTTTGAAAAGTGCATGAGCATCAATTTTTGGCACATCCTCAAGACTATTTGATATCTTAAATTTGATGTCTGCATGATCATCATTTTAAATCTACATGAATTTCTTTGATGGGTACATGACCATCAGTTTTAAGCAGATCCCTGGGACTATTTTATATCTTGCATTTGACATCCACATGTTAGTCATTTGACGTTTTCATGAATATCTTTGATGAGTTATCAATCATCAATTATAAGCAAATCCATAAGACTATCTTCTAGGTATACCACTTGTCATTTTTGGGTTTGTTGTTCATCATGCATATTCCCCTTGGAGATCTCACATCATTTGATCTATTCTATCTGGACAAGCATGGATTGTAGATCTTACAAAGATGCACAATGTTTAAGTTATGTTCAAGAAAAATATAGAATTAATTTAAAGTCTTAAGATAAGGTTCAAGACATATGAAAGTGACCTCACACATTTAAAAGGACTTGGTAGTGGGGAATTATTTTAGGCCTATTACATCAGACATAATGTTTGATGATAAAAGTCTGAAGGGTACTTTTAGAAAATCATGAAGGGTACACCTAGAAGACAAAGTGGCCCTTACAAAAATACCAAGGTTATATTCAAAAATTAAAAGGATAATTTTATATGGCAAGTGTCCATTTCAAAACTTTTGATGGGTAAATTACATTAAGGCCAAAGGGTATGTGGCATTGGAGTCATTGTTTTGGGATTTTTGTATTGGAAAAAATGTTTGATTATCAACGTCTAAAGGGTGATTTTATAAAACTTGAAGGGTATTTTAAAAATCTTGAATGGTCATTCAAAAAAATATGAAGGGTATGTTCCATTCACAAAAATCCTAAAGGGTATTTTCAAAGAAGATAAAGGGTAATTTAAAAAATCTCGAAGAAAAATCAGCCTAAACAAAATGTTTAAAGGATAATTCTATTAAGGAAAAGGGAATTTTGAAAAATCCTGAAGGGTAATTTGTTCAAGCAATAAGCCTTGAAAAAAACCTAAAAGATAGGTCTATAGTGCAGATGTCTTTGACAAAACTTCTAAAGGGCAATTTCAAAAATCCCAAACGGTAGGTTTTGACAAAATTGTTGTGGGAAAGATGTTGTGGAAAGATAATTTTTGAGGACCATTTCAAAAAATAAGTTCAAAATAAATATGCTGAAGGGTAGTCTTGAAGAGGCCAAAGGGAAATACTATTAGGCAAAATACCCAATAGAATAAGTATACAAAGAAATTGTTTCAGACAAAATGTTTGAAATAATTATATCAACATAGATAAGTCCAAAGGAATACTCTCAACATAGACCAATTGAATAAGTCCCAAAATAATTCTTGAACAAAATACCAAAATTACTTGGACAAATTATCAGAAATATAAACCACGAAGGGTAATTCATTTAGGATAAATATCTAAAGGAAAATCCCAAAAAGACATCCAAAATATAAATCCCAATAGTTAAATACATAACAAAAGGAATTTTCATTTAGATTAGACCATGTGAATAATAGAAAGGTCTAAACGGGGGGCTTGGGACATAAAAGGGACTAAGCATGGATGTTATACTAAGGTATGTCCAAGTTGAAAAACATGACTAAGGCTTAGGAAATAAAAATAATCTAAGCCCATAACATTATTTAAAATCTTCCCACATAAAATGTTCCCACTAGATTCAAATCATTTACTTTTATTAAACTTAGATTAAGGGTTTAGATATTAAAATATGAATATAAAAAACCAAAGGTTAGTAAAGAATGAAGTTAATGTTAAAATCATGAAACCCAAGCATTTTTCATTTGAAGTAGACCTTATTGGACCTACAACCTGAAACATAGGGATTTAATTTTATCACTTTAGATAAGGGTAAACCAAAACCATGAACAAATATGATAACCAAACTAGGTGTGGATGATCTTCAGATAAAAAATAATGTGCAATCATGCTAGTCAACCTCTAATCAAGTGAATCTTCAATTTCAAGGTACAAATTTGAACAATTTGACACATATTTTTTAGAAATGGGGATATGTGGACATTAAGATATCCCTATGTCAATACCCATTTTGGATAGTAGCACCATGTGGATCTAGTATTTTGATATTGATTCTAATGTCCTTTTTTTATGATTATCCTAAATTTTTGAGAGTACTTATGCCTAGGTTTCTGAGATATGTTCCTACTCACATGAATTATGGAACTCTCTATTTTTCTTGTAATGACTAATTTATGATGTAAACCCTAATCCTCCTTACAAGTAGGGTATAAGCTAAAAAGTATGTTTGTTATTAGGATAAGTTAGACATATTCAACAACCCACTTTTAAGAGAGTTTATTACTTATCAATAATTTGAGAAGGCATTAATCTTGATGTAGTTCTCCCCACCTAATTTTTGGTGAAATTATAAGTGATTCTAGTATGATAGTGGACTTGAGGGCATTGAGTGTGCTTGAGATTAGAAATCTAGAAAAAAAGAGCTTAGGGATATTAGGGATGGTAGTATGCAAAAGTAGGTAGAGTAGGGATTGATAACATTGATTTTGATCAACTTATTTTATGTTTGAATAGGTATTTTGCATATCATTTCCATCTAGTGGATATAGGTCTAAAATTCATGTATTTATACTGTTATATTGTGTGGATAATGAAATATATTTTTGTTGAACTTAGGATGATTTTAATTTTGAAAGTATATTTTCTCAAGAAATCTAGGGTAATAGACATAGGTGCCATTTTGGGTATATTAGCACCACATGGATCTAGTATCCTTAATGTGGCACTAATCTCTAGCTCGAAGAACATTGAACATAAAGGATTGGGATTGGGAAATCAGGGGTTAGAACTATCTTTGAGTTGACTAAGGATGCTTGTGGCCTATATAAAGGCTAAATAATTGTGATAATAGGCTCTAAGATATGTCTAGGGATAATCTAGGGGTCATTAGTCTCAAGTATCACTCTTAACACTCAAATACAACTTTTAGTTGATTAAAGGTAACTACTCAATTATATTTCCCCTCACCTCAAAATTGGGGGTATATTATTGGGAGAATATCATACAGGCATGGCTTCCACACTTTAATAGTTCTATATTTTAGTGGAGGTATGTCAAAAAGGTATAACCTCCACACTGATTTAGTACTCAATGTTTCCATATTATAGTGTAGGCATGTTATGGAAACATGTTTTTCACATTTTATACTAGTTCTTAGATTATCTATATTTTATGGGGGAAAGTCATAAAACCATGTTATCTTAAATTTCACTGATATCATATTCACCTAATTTCATATTTATATGATTTAGATACATAATTATGGTAACATTTTATAAATTGGTACCATTATTATGCTCATAATTTAGATTGAGTCATATATTAGTTGAATATTCCATGTACAAGGAATTTAAAATTAAAAAATCAAATCATTCTCCAGACTTAAAATACTATTATAGACTATTACTATACATAGGTGGACTTTTATGAATTTTTATTGAACTAATCTACTATAGTAGATGGTTCATCTTTGGAAGGTTGAGTTTATTAAAGCACTTAATATTACCAAAATTATAATTTATATTTGATTAAATCATATATATTTAACATAATTTTAGGTTTTATTTGATTAAATCATCCACCCTCACTAAATATATATTGTAAGTTGATCAAATATCTTACACTCACTAGATCACATACATATTTGGGCTGACTAATTTATATGAAACAAACTAAATGGATGCATTGAGATTCACCTTTACACCAAGTTTGGATGCATGTTTCATAATGAGGCATTATTTCAAATTAGATTACCAAAATGCAAGATGGTTGCATCGACATAAAGGTGTATTCCTAACCTTACTTTTTCTAGTTTCAATCATGTAGATTTATTTTAATTTCAGATTTTATAATATTATTATATACTATATTATGCTTTTTGTTATATGTAAATCACCAAAAACTCACTCAAGTTAGGTTTATGTAAAGACAAAGGTGTGTATACAGACCCACTCAGGAATTTCTTTCCTTTCAACTACTAATTGAATTAGGTGATTAAAGGGAGGAAATGCAAATACTAAAATATGATTTTATTACCTTAATCTTGTACTCCTATAAAATATCTATTATGGTTTTGACTTTTAGTTATAGACTTGCTTGCTAGCAAAAGGCTCACATTCACTATCTTATTTTGCCAAAATTGCTTATCTCTTATCCTGACCTTTTTGATTCTAATGATTATGCCTTACATATAATGACAAAAATATCTAAACCTTATTCTTATCCTTCACTTCCAATTTTGGAACTGTACCTATTTTATATCTTCATGGACACTTGCATCCTAGACATACACTTGCATCGATACAACTGTCCACTTTTACTAAAAAGTGTCAAGTGCCCAAAAGTCATCTAGTTTTTAAATGAAACATATCATAAATTTTGGAATAATTTATTTAATGTGATATATTTATAAAATTTATTATTATATACACAATATTAATCCTTGCTTATTACTCACCTATAAAATATTAGTAAATTAAAAGGAAATGTAAAAAGAAGCACTCAATCAAGTATTATAGTGAGCAAACCTACCCTATTCATCCCCATTTACATATTAGTCATATCAGTAGTTTCCAATAGTTATAAACCATTTGAAGAAAATTTCACTCGCCATATTTATTCAGTTATAAGATAGGTCATTGCATGTCTTTATTTATCACACATTGCATCCTTGTGCACACACAAACTAACATGTAGGGGATTTTTTTTTTAAAACCCTATTCAAATTATTATATATTTAGTTAATGCCAATTTATATAGGGTTAATTAAGTCATCTTGACATCATGATCCCATTTACCCATTTTTACCAAATCACTCAAAAGGTTAAGAAGTTAGGATTTGATCATTTGAAAAAAATAAATAGCCTATGTGTAAAATCTAGAGACATTATAAGAAAGGTTAAATAAAATACATAAGGATAAATTTTATCACATCTATATATATTCAATATTTCATATAGTACACTTGTGATAGGGATGGAAACATATGCCAATGCAATTACCTAGATCTTATGCAAGTATCTAAGCCCACAAAAAGGAATTTTACAAAAATATAATGATTTTATTAAGATCACCTTCTAGTCTACTTCCATCCTTGTCCATATTAGACCTATATGATAAAATTAAACTAGCTAAGTATCATTATTCCCTATTTATTATAATATCTATCAATAGTTATGCTTTTATAGTTTTACAAAATGTTAGTTGTATAAATTTAGAATATTGTTTGTATAAGATTTTTATTAATCAATATGCTCATTAGGTTAGCTCACTATCATTGTGTAAAATATAATATAATAGCCTTAACCTTATATAACCACACATATTTAAATTTAAGGTTAAACACTATGATGAAAATATCAATATACTACACATTAAATATTATTAAAAGGAATATTAAAAACTATACACAGAATGAATCTCTTAGGGAGAGAGTCAGAAGAAGGGGGAGGTGGGGCAAAAGGTTCACTTGTTCTAAAATAGAGATGGGATCATTCCCATACATAAGGAGATTGGATAACTAAAGTTGATCTATCATAATTTTATAGATCCTTTTAATTGATAATAATACCACCACCATCAAAATCCATCTCGACCTTTTCTTCAAAATGAGGATTTTCATATATTTCCACATAAATATTTCAAAAAATAACATTATTAATAATATATATACCAACCTTTTCAATAATTCCTATAGTAACACCAGTACCATCTCTATTTTTTTCCTTCTTTTTCCTTACAATAGGACAAGTTTTTAATATGTCCATCTTTTTTACATAGAAAACAAGAATTCAAATCTCTCAAACCCACTATGGTGAAAGAGAAGGTATCATATTTTATATTAAAACTAAGGGTTTATAGGAAAAAATCAATCAATTTTAATGAAATTAAAACCCTAGAATTTATTTGGGCTAGGGAGGTACTCGTATCCTCTAATTGAAAACATCACTTATTAGCTTAATGGCCTAGGGAATGAAGGTCTAAACCTAATGATAAATACTTTTTATTTCCACCTATCGAGGCACTAAAATAAAAAACCAAATATTCTCTAGGTGAGGGTTCCATGTAATATAACTAAGCACTGATGTCCACATATTCTAAAAGGGCGTACTTGTGGATATTATTTGAATATATAATTATTAAACATGACCAAAATCAACTTTTTGTAACATTATACATAAACTTACATACATCTCATATTTTTACCCCACATCACATTTATCCAATTGTCAAAATATATCCTATAGGGTAAATATTATTGATTAAAAAAGAAATAAATTACTTGTATTTTTAAGCCTTACTTATTCTAATTATAAATATTTGACCATATCTTAATTAGGTCATAAATCTAGGGTTTTACTCAAGATAATTCGATTACCAAATTTATATGTGTCACCCTATGCTCCTTATCTCACTTTAATACAAACCCATTAATGTATAATGTTTCTCCATTTGGATTATTTGTTCTTTCCTCTAGTCATAATACTTCACTAAAATACTTTTTTGACTCATTCTAATGTCTATATTTTCCTTTTCATGGTTTTCATTAACACCCTATTGAGACTTAAGTTAAAATATACTTTTTTCATTTTATTCTTAAAAATTGCTTTCCCATGTTCCTTCTCATATATCTCATCAGCCTTGTCATGAGTTTGAAAAACAACATCTGCTTCCATGAAAATTTAAGGAAATGAAATAGTAATAAATGCAACCTTAAACCAACATCTCCTTAATACCATGCCAAAAATAAAACATATAAATAAAGGGAAAAAATTATGAAGGATACTAAAATAAATTAAAAATGATACAAGATCTAAAAAATAAAAATACTCGTTAGATAATATAGTTGGAGGAAATTTAAAAATATACAAGAAATAAACTAGGTCATACAAGAGGACAAAGAGAACCAAGAGGGGAAAATGAAAGGAGTAACTTGGATCATTAATAATTTATTGTGACTATTAATCTCACCATGATCATAATTACAAGCCTCCTTCCTCATTATTAAAATCAACCTTTGATCATTTTGAAAATAGGGTAATTTTTTATTAAATATTAGCTAAACAAATTTTTAATCTTAATATAGGGAAGCCCTTATATAAAGACAATCATGAAAATGTAGGGAAAAGGGATAACAGATATGATTTACACATATTTATAGGTAAATGGTTATAAATTATGTTTTATATTTAAACCTTATATAAAAAAATCAGAAAACCATATAAAGAGTAAAGAAACCCTAAGGGAAACCTAGGGTTTGGAAATGTTCAAGTAACATACATGTTCACCATTACGTTTACACTTTATTATTATTATTTTTAATCATAATAGTATAAACATATATCATTAATTAAAATTTTAGTATGTGGAAATAAATCATAATTCTAAATGTAACTAATTTAGATGGACATAATAATGTAATTTTTTATATTTGGAAAATACTAGAGAGATCAAAATTCTTAGATTTATTATTTGATTGGTTGTCTATGAATATATATTTAAGAGTAGAAGCAAAATAAAATAAACATTGTGATCATTTTGAATCTATAAATGAATTATTAAGTAAACTAGTTCACTAACATAAGGAATTGGGTATATTCATTACATGTAGGTGACCTAAGGTTGGCATTATTGTCTTAGGGTATACTATTTATTTGTAATTATATATTGTAGTAAATTTAATTTATATGTATACATACATGTGATATTTAACCCTTTAATTTATGTGAAGTTATATAACTTATCTTCCTTCTCCTTCAAACCATAGGTCTAATTTTGAAGGAAGAAAATATATAGAAGTGAGGAAGTGTAATTTCACGTAGTCGACCGCAATCACTGCTATTCATGATTAATTGACCACTACATATGTAATAATCAAAAGAGGGAATTAAAACTACATGTAGATATTCCCATTAGTTTTATTATGTAATTATGGTTTTTTTTTTGTTTATGAATAAACCTATAAATCTACCTTTTATCTTGACAATGCTAGCACTTGACCTATTTTGGTATGATTCAGACTTGTATAATGACTTATACTAGTGATTGATTTATAATTTTGGACTAATAGAGAATATTTTATCAATATGTCATATTATATTTTATAATTACATGATAAATCTATATGGATAGTACCTTTTTCCTTAATTTTAATTTATATATACTTTATTTGATAATTTTTTATGCCATTAGCATGTTAGGTGAATAGGATGACCTATGGGAATGATTTGATTTTATAAAATATTTATTTATAGGCTAAGGTTAATAACATCAACCTTAGGATAATAACATCAACATTATTATTTAATTATGATTTTATTATTTGGGAGAAAAAACACCAATGTGGTTATTAGTGTATGTCTAAGTATGATATTTGATTAATTTGGCACAAATTGAGAGGTTCCCATAGATGAGTAATAGTAAATTAGAAGGGATCATGTCCATACCTAGTATGTTGTATATAGGAATGGTAACTAAGAGCTATTTGGAGGTGCAAAAACCATACAAGATATATGTATGTCAAGATTAACATTTCCAAATGTCAAATGCTAGATTTTAGTGTCAATAAATATGTTGGTTGTGATATTATAGTTGTGGAATCCTTTATAGGTGGTGTGTGTGAGAAACTATATTTTTTGTGTGGATGGACCTTTAAATACCACTATAAAACATATTTTCCTTATAAATTTGGTAAAATTTTAGTATACTCATTTGAATTCTATTGGAAATAGATCTACAATTCAAATTTTTATTGATTTCTCACTTTAAATTCACCTAAAACCTTGAATTTTATTTTTAATCACATGTACCTTAGGTTTTCTTACTCTTTTCATGCATATTGATATAATTTATAAAAATTACAATTGGTGATAATTATTTTTAAGGATATCTTACTACCACCCTTTGATTCTAATTACCCTGATAATGTTTTTGTTCCATTCCCTTTATTTTAACTAACATTTCCATACATATTTGTTACCTCTCAATGATATCAACCATTTTATTCTTACTTTAGGCATCAACTAGAAATTTTTTACCACCTACATTCTTATGTGTAATGTGCATTCCATTTTTTTACACCACCATACCTCACATACATTATCTATCTAAATAGTTGGTTTATTATGTGTGCATTTACACCAAGTATCCTTAGGCAATGTGAGCCTTTATTTTCACACTACCACACACTAATTATGTGCATGGTCTTGTAATTCATAAATTGGTTTATAATTTATTTATTTTAACTACACACACATTCATTTCTATAGATATCCGAATTCATTCTTACTTTGTTTTTGTGGATATGCATGGTCACTAATTTTGAAAATACATCAATTATTTATAATTATCATGGTGTAATAAAATATATTTTTCTATTCATATAAATTATTTATGCACAAAAATTAAACAAACATTAGTTATTATTAGAAATTTGAATGATATGACAATATAATTCATGGGGCAATGTCCTCCTAAAGTTACTTAGATGCTAACATAAGGATATTTTGAAAGAACAAATCACCTTATTATAATTATATGGATTCCCACATATTTAATAATCTATTGGTACAAAAAAAATCACTTATTTTAATAATTAAAAAAATAAACACAGAAAATATTTTGAAAGCATGCAACATTTTTGGGTGTCACATATTTGCATATGACTTGTTTGAGTAGCTCACTTAATATTATGCATGGAAAGGCTTCAACCTACTTTATTTTAAATTTTAAATAATAATTTATCCATATATAGTGTATATTTTCATGCAATTTTTTTTATAATCTCATGAATAAAATAAGGTCCCATAGTTAAAATATGAAGATTAAATGGATGTTTCACTTATATTCATTCATAAAAAAATTATCCACCTATTTATGCATTAATTTTCTATTTATTTGATTATCATTAAATGATTTTTTTTCACACTTTCAAATCCCCAACTCTATTTGAATAATCATAACTTTTAATATAAATTATTTAGTTATTTTAGTTGCGCATCTAATGACTTCTTATAATTGAGATGACCTATACATGTAACATACATGGATGGTATTAAAAAATTACGTAAATAAAACAAATTCTTTACCAAATACCAACTAGAATGGAATAGTGTTATTTAATAATTTATAGGCGTTCCTATAGGCCCAAGTGTTACATGGATTAAATCATCCCAATATTTATATCCTATGTCACAAATCTTGATCAAGGTCTTGCCAAAAATCTTGTTGAAAGCTTATAATGTCTTGTTAGCTTAAGTATGGTGTGAGTTAGTATTATGATGTGTCACCACAAACTCAATGACAATAATGAGAACCATCTCATTTATAAAATGTGTTCCCTAATCACTTATTAGGACTAAATTACATCCATATCTTCTTAAAACATTCTCCCAAAATAATAATGTTGCCATGGTAACAATTTAGTTCTTTTTTATGGCTACTTATTCCCTTTTAGTAAGGTAAACCATAACCATTATAATACATTTCAAACTAATACTTCATTTGGAAGGAGTGATGGATTTGATGAAATTAATGTCCCACTTATTTAATGGATCATTATTAATGATTTAGACTAACAACATCTCATCCATTTTATTATATTTTTTAATCTACATACTTTTTTCACACATTTATGAAAATTATTTGTCATCATTTTAGATTGGTTAATAATAAACATCATAAAAGGGGTATTATGTGTGATGACCTCATCAAAATAGTCAACATTTATTTCTTATTCACGTCCTTAACAAAAAACATCCACACAATAATGATAAACATGAATCAGAATAACACCTCATCAGACCCAAGCTTATAAAGCAAACCATTGATAAGTTGATGTGGATTAGTACATACCATTAGTTGGATTTTATATTTTGTTTTCTAGTCACTTGGTAAAATTATGAAAGTGATAAATGTTATTCTATACACTAAATATTCAAGTACCCATTGAAACTTATATAGCTACATTTTAGTAAATTTTCCTACTAGATTGTATGCTTATTCCCATGACATGGTTCATGAAAAATGATTTGGTAATTTAACTTGCTTGGATTGATGATGGTTGAAAATTTAAATTATTAAAATAAACTTATCCATCTACAAATGACACCTTGTAATAGTAGCTTATTGATTAGGTACTTTAACAAATCATGATCATAAAGAACATGAATGGGATGGAGAGAATATATTAAAAAAAAAATTAGCACACAAATGATGTATTTTTATTCATGCTCAATGTTAATATAATTACACTCAATAAAAGAAATCTTATTGTTAGTGAAGTCAATGGGATGATAAAAATAAATTCAACTAGTTGTGATAGGATGAAACTAATGGTTGACCCATATGCATCATTATGAACATGGAATAGGTTATTTTATTAAGATATTTAAAATATTTACACGCTATTGAGATGGTAACTAAATATATTAAATTATTCTTGATACATTAACATCTAGATGAAAGGGTCATTTTTTATAAAATATATTCTAAACGCTCTATTTTTTATTTTATAAGGTAAAAAGATAGGTTCTATAGGGATCCAAGAACCATGAAAGTATTATATAGAAGTATTAATAGGCCAATTCAAGGTTGACCAGAAAAATCAACAAAAAAATAACTATAACATACTAAAAGTAGGGGGAAAAAGTAATAAAAAAGATCAGGAGGGGAGACCCTCTTATGGTTCCTCATCCTCCTCTGGAGTCCTCTTAGGGATATCCCACTTGAACATTGAGACCTTTGTTTGCATGTGATTAACAGTCCTTCTACTTCATATCCCAGAAGATTCATATGTGGCCTCTTCTAGCCTTGAACCTCCATGAGAGTCCTCTTTATGGGGACCAATTTAGCAGAACTAGGCAAGGGGGTTTCTATGATCTTAAAAAATTATTTAACAAGGATATGATCAATCTTAGAGGACTAGATGAAGGAATTCACAATTTATTCAACCTATATATGAAGGGTGTTCCACTATTGTATAAGATTATCTAAGGGCAACCCTACCTCCTACACCTTGTAATTGAATTTCTCAAACTGTTCCATTTTATTTTTCATCTCCTTTGATATAATAGATTTAACTTTCTGGGTAGCCTCATTAGAACTTCCCTCATCAAAGGTGACTATATTAGTTTTAGGTATGAAGAGATTGAGAATATAAGGGCTCCATTAATGATCACATATGTTTGGAATAACTTTTGATACTGACCCATGTGACCTAACAAGGCATGCATATCTATTTGATTATTAATAAATTAAAGATGAAATATAGTATTAATATTTTTAATATATTTAATCATTATTTATTTTCATATGACATGGATAATTAGTGTATTAAAGGGTGTGACAAAGATGAAATTATTAAGGTTGATAAAATTTTAGAGCTAATAACTAGTTAAACATTGGCCTTAGGTTTTTTAGGATGATACTTCACAAAACCATAGATAATATAATCATCTAGATAAACATATATAAATTAGTGGGTAAATTCTATATAATTTTCAACTATCATGTGTGAAAACACTAAAATCAAATTCTTCAATTCAAATTTAATCACATTATATTGAAAGAACATATATTTAGTTATGAATTTTGTATTGGGTTTATCTTCCTCTTCAATTTGTATTTTATGGTATCATAAATAACCATTAGTGAATGTATAAATATTTCATCCCAAAACCCTTTCAAATATTTATTTGATAAATGTGGTTGGAATGGATTTGTGACACAAGCAGTATTGAGAGAGTGAAAAATCCTAAAATATTAGATGTTTTGATCCTTATTTAATATGATCACCATTGGTATTAATCACTCTAATTCATGAAATGGCTAGATAAAAATAATGATAATAGTAGTATCATTTTATCCTTCACTTTGGTATAAATGTTTTTATTTATACAATAAAGTCTATTTTTACTGGTATTTTCCCCTTAATTAATTTGATATTCATTTTACCAGAGTTATGCCTCTCATATATTTATAATTTAATTAAAATATATCTTTAAATCCATGTAATAATTTAACTCTCTATGCCAACTCTTCATATATCCAATAGTTTCCAATCTTATAAATCTTAGGGTTATCCTTGGTAATTATATTGGCATTCTTAATTTACAAGGGTCAACTATAATAATCTTTTGTATCACCATGCATGTCTAAAACTTATCACTTTAAAAACAAAATTTATAAATTCAAGTGTTATGATCCATTGTCATATTGATTCTCATGTATTTTTTTAAGAACCTTCTCCTTTTTACATTTGAATTACCAATTTCTCTAGCAATGCCTCATAATATATTTCACTCATTTCACTATCTCCACTACTATATTTTAATTAATATGGTAGTGCAAGACATTTTTCATTTTGAATTTTCTAAAAATGATCCTCCATGATAGAATAATATTCCATAATATCTCTATGCATCCAATGTAAGGGCTTAAAGACTTTAAGATTGGATGAGGAGAAGCAAAAGGTATAGATTCAATATACCTCCATATCTTACCATTTGACCATATCTTTTCATGCCTCACTAATAATGTTCCATACACATTCCCATGTATCCAATGTACCATAGAAAAAATGAATGCATAAACCCATGGGAAGATAATGCGTACTTTATTTCCATACTTCCTCAAAACATTATATATGCTTTTTAAATTTCCACCATAGATTGGAACCCTTGCTTAATATTATTACACTTAAAATGGGTATAACTTTATTAATTTATAGTTTCTTGTGTAGGTGATGAAGTTTTATGTATTTCCCATGAGTGGAAAACTATAATTCAAGGGTATACAAAATAAAGTAAGTGTTCTTTATTTTTGGGTAAGTACCCCTCCAAGTCACTCAAATAGGTAGATGTGTATGTTTAGATATCATAATGAGATGTGGAGATGTGGAAATATTTATATTAATATGATGAAACACCATATTTATATTTTGTGTGCCATGTGGTGCCCCAAATTTTATGCTTAGAGAATTACTAACTGTAGTATTAATGTCCTTAACCTTCATACCCAATAAAATTTTGGATATATATTTATGTTTCCACTTTTGTGCTTGGTCACCTCATAATGTTATTAGATCCAATTATCATAAGAAATAATTTTTGTATTAAATATATAATTCACATTATTTGAATAAATAATGTCATCATTGTGTGGGTTAAAATGTTGAAACACTTGCACAATGGTTTAAATATATGTTGTTAATTTACTCATCAACATCAAAACTTTCCACATATGCATGCCTATAATTTTAATGCAATGTATGACAACATATTATTCTCAATTTTATAAGATCATTCAATGTTTCTTAAAATTCATATCAACTTTATTGACATAACAACAAATGAAAAAAAGCAAGGAAAAATAATTTTCTATTTTGGATATGTAAATCAATTAAAAATTTACACTAAATTTCACACCTTTAATTTCAAAAAATAAATTATTTAAAATTCATACATGTTGGATGCAATACTTATTGTCCATGAATATTACATCATTATAAGTTTTATACTATACATTACTCACCATGTATCATAGGAAATAATATTCACCTCTATTATGGTATTAATCAAAATGTCACATATGTTACACTCATAAATGGTGGTTTTGATAACAAATATGTATAATAATTTGTATTTTATATGGTTATTATATTGATCCCCTTCAATGATAATAATTTGATTTTGATTTAAATGTTATGCTCCATTTGGTTATTAATAAATGTGATAACTTGTTTTATCTACAATAGAGAAAATATCTTGAAAAGGTCATCAACATATTTTACATTAGTCCCCTTATAGATATCCTCCTTTCTTTGGATTCCAATCTCATGAACGTTTAATCATAGCTTTTAATTATATTATATCACCCATTTCATCTTAAATTACTAATTTTTAATAAATCCCACCAAGATAATTAGGTTGGGCATGTTTAGCTTTCTCTTTCTATACTTGATTTTTTTGTAGTTAAATTTTGGTACAATTGTGCATTATCATATTAGCCTTTAAATACTAAAATTTTTACACCCACCTTCATTGGTTATCCATCTATATCCTAGTCATGTTATGTCTATGATCCCTATAAAATTTTTACTTTGTTATTTTCACTCATTTATATATATATATATATATATATATATATATATATATATATATATATATATATATATATATATATATATATATATATATATATATATATATATATATATATATATATATATATATACTTTCTCAAATTTAATCCTTCCCTCTAACCATATCCATAAGTGGGGAACTTATTTAAATCACTTTGATAATATCCACAATTAGACTAGGTTCATTATTATGAAATTTATTATCCTTGAATAAATATGAATAACCTGAGTTGTTGACATGTTTGGTGTTTCATAATGTATTATGTGAAAGTAGTTGGCTGAAAAAATTGTTGAATACATTGGTTGCAAAATTTTGGATGGTTGTAATGTTTTGTGTGGATATTTGCTTTATAATTTTCCAATGTTTAACTTTGAAAATTTTCAAGGCTTCTATCATGTATGGATGATGAAAAAGCTATGTAGGCACTCTATATATTTTTAATTCACTTTAGGATATTGTGAATCGGTGCTCAGTGTATGAGTTATATTATGGGGCCACAATAAATACATACAATATATAAATCAAAACCAATTTACCTAAAGGGATTCAAGACACTTTTCTAGCTATATATTTCAAAATAAATAAGTTTTATAAATGTAGTTATGGCTCTCTAAAACAAATTTATTATTGAGAATTATACATTGTTAACTTAGAACAATAGATAGTACACATAAATTATTTTAAAGTGCATATGTTAAAAGTGAAGTGTATATTATAGGACACTATTCTTCTAAGTAGGACATAGGCAAGAGATTATAGTTAAATAAAATATGTGTAACATTGTTTATTGAATTTTGAATATAGATAATTAAATATGTACATTATAATATAAATTTAAACAGTATATGAAGGTTATATAACATTACAAATTGATCATAGAACTGTAAGATGTCTAGTTTTTGTTAAAATTCAATAAGGTTATAGTTTTGGATATTATTAAAGTGATTTAAATAAGTTCCCCACTTATGGATATGGTTAGAGGGAAGGATAAAATTTGAGAAAGTATATATATATATATATATATATATATATATATACTTTCTCAAAATTTATCCTTCCCTCTAAC
>JARHVA010007948.1:405000-427500 GCA_037957365.1 Torreya grandis | reverse complement strand
ATGAAGACTCTCCTAGGTGTTACACATTGATATCCTTGTAAGGAATTATATATCTATGATAAATATAAATGGTGTTATTGTCTAGGTCTCATTTAATACAGATGAGTTTAAAATGGTGTATGTTTCGATGGTTTTGTAGATGGGTGTGAACATAAGTAATCTATTTAGGATTGATTTAACTATAATAAGTAGTATATATAATATTTCCATTATTCTCAAGCCTTGGGATAAAGTAGAAACATGTTCATTTCTTTCAACATAGGTTACAATGCTCTAGCATAAAAAAATGGGCCATATTTGTGAGAAATACATGTGTTTATGAAAAAAAGAGTTAGGTAAAGTTCCCCAAATATGTTACATGGGAAATTGAAATATGGAAATTGATATATACTATTGTGTTTGGATAAATTTACATCCCATCCCCAAGTAGGTCTCTCTTTTATGTGAATTTAATAGATGACTACACTTAAAATATCTTGATATATTTTGTCTTAAATAAATCTAAAGTTGTGATTAATTCAAGGAGTTTAATGCATGAATGGAGAACCAGATGGAAAAGAGGATCAATATGTTTAGCAAAAACAACATAGGTGAGTAATTTTTGAGAGAGTTTGATGACTTTTTTAGGTAAAATGTTAATCAAAGACATAATATGACTCCATAGACACTACATAATATTGAAGTCATAAGTAGGATGAACAATATAGTGATGGAAAAGGTCCATAACATGATCAATGGTACACATTTGGAAATTAAATTTTGAGTTGAAGAATTAATAATAGTTTTTATTTATTAAATTAATCCATCAACATCATCTCTAGTTAATAGTAATCCATCAAAAAATATAGACTGGTAATTATCCATGCTTGAAAAAATTATAAAATATTGGTTATAATGCATAATTTCATATCCTAAAAAAAAGGTTAAATATTGAATCTTAGTCTATAAAGTTATTAGTCATTGGGTACATGTGTGGAATCAAATTATACAAGGTATGAAATCATGAGATGAATAAGTTAATCTTAAACTAGAATTTTGTCTTCACATAGGTGTATAATGTTCTTGTATTCAAAGAACCAAAGAATAATCCAAATGAAGAAATAAAAAATATGTAGGTTTATTTAGAGTCTAAAGATCATATGTATTAGTATTGTGAGATATAAAATTCGTCATAATAGTAGGAATATCAAGATCCATCTCCTCATACTCCTTGGATATTAGAACAAGTGTGAAGGATGCCTAAAAGGTATCACTCACTATATCTTCATTCTACATTTCTGAGTGAACAAGAGTAGTGAACACAAGAATATGAAGGGATAACTTTGTTACAAAGATAAAAAGTCTTGGAATAAGGATATGAAGGAGGAGATGGAGAGTGAAGATAATAGTGAGACTTGGGATTTGTCGAAGCTACATAAAAACTTATATGCTTCAAATGGGTTTTCAAAAGGAAAAAAAATGTGTAAGGGAATATCAAGAGGTATAAGTCTCACCTGATATAAAAGGGTTTCTCTCATATTGATGGAATTGAATAAGGTGACACATTTTGTTTAGTTTTAAAAATAATTTCAATGAAATTTTTTAGCTATTTCTATTGCAATCAATCTGTAGATAGAATAAATGAATGTAAATAAAATGTTCCTACTTGGAGGTCTTGAATTATAAATCTAAATGTCATAATATAATGAATAAAAGTTGAAAAAGAGAGAGGACATTATATACATACTAAATAATGCCTCATATGGATTGAATAAATCACCCAAATTATTGAATCATGATTTTTAATTTATATGATTAGACTTAGGCATGAATGAAATAATGATTAACCTTATGTCTACTACAAAGAATATGGTGATAATTTTACCATCATCGCAATATACCTGGATCACATGCCACTAATAAAACATGACATAGGGATGTTAAACTAGGTGAAGTCTTAATTTTATTTGCATTTTGCATGAAGGATCTCAATGTTACATAATTTATCTAAGGCATGAAAATCAAATAGGATCATGAAAAAAAAATCTACCTATACTAGAGGATGTAAATTAAAAAGGATTTGGAAAGGTTCAAGATGTAATGCATCAAACCTATATACACCCCTTTTCTAGTTGGTCAATAGTTATAAAATTGATAATGTATAGAGACTTAAGAGGATATGGAGGACATGATTCAAGTTTTATATGTGAGTTTTTTAATAATCCTAATGCATGTAATGGTCTGTAATAGACCTAACATTACACAAGAAGTGGGAGTATTTAGTAGATTCATTTATAATACATGAAGGATAATTGATTGGTGGTGAAAAATATATTCGTATAACTTTTTGTAATATTTAATCATGTTATCTTTTATAAGGGTATACATAATAGAAGTGAGACTTTGAGTATTTATGGATTTGTGGATTTTGACTGGGTTAGATTGTCAGGAATCTAGAACAACAAACATGCTTTGACACCACTCGTTAGGATCTTGCTCCTCAGAAAGAGCACAGTATGATTACCAAATATAAGCAATTGAATATGCGGAAATAACCAGAAACACAAGTAACTAGAATTCACCAATAGCACAGAATATGAGAGACAATACACTATCTTGTATTAACACTATACAGAAAAGAATACATCAAAGAGCCGCCACACTCTTTCACCTTACAGAGATTCGCCACACCTCAAGTGTACAGTAATTCTTCTCATACACACTCTCCTACACAAAAACGGTCCCAACAACCAACTCACACACAGAATTGGTGTTCACCTCACCAACCAGTCAGTAATAACCCTGCCGGTACACCAAGCACTCTATAGCACTTCAAGCTGATCTCTCATGAACCTGCAACCTGCAATTCAAAGACCAAACTTACATGTAGATCCCCAATGAGCTTGCAACAACCTACAACTCATAGATCTTACAACTAGAAGGAACTCTTCCTTTCTATCTCATGCCTTAAACAATACATGCCAATGGGTCTATAAATAGATCCCTAACTCAAACACTAACTTAGACTCTTAATTTAGACAATTATCCTCACAGCCCAAGACTCTGGGTGGTCTTGACATGCAAACTCATCATTCACTTAACTAACTGTCCGTGAAATGAACACTTCAGGAACACACAGGTGACCGACGCCGGTCCCTGCTAGTCTGGTTCTGCCGACATCGGCCGACTTTCTACCGTCGCCGGTGGCCTTCTGCACTGGACTCTACCGACGTCGGTCCTGCTACCGACGCCGGTTCCTGTAGAACTCAGCAACCATCTATTCCTCAGTTTGCAAAGGTTGAAGCTTTTAGCTCCACAACCTAACAATCTCCCACTTGGAGATAAACAGCTGCAACCTGTACCTATACCTGTACACTGTCTAGTTTGTTTCCTTGGCTTTGTATCCCTCCTCAAGATCACTCTTGAAGACCAACCACCACAAAATCTGTGGTGCAAAATCTGTCATCCAAATTACCTGCCACATCCGCATCTACAACCATGTAGAAGAAGAACTTGACCCTGCATAGCATGTGCACCTGCTGCTGGTCCCACTGAACTGCCCTTCAGTATTACTCTCCCGGATTGACTCCAAACTTGTGACAACTCCCACTGCTTGGGAAAACTCAAGTTTAGTACATACCATGCACTCAACCTCATTATGTGAATCAAGACACCTGTTCTATGAACTGTCTAACCATCGGTGTGCTAACCGACTTCACACAATCATCCTGAAACAAAGTCAACAAGACCTCCATGTCTCTAGAACACACTCATGCCAAAGAATCTTGCTGCTCCCAGATTCTCCATGACAAACACCTGAACTAGCTTTACCTTTAGTTCAGCAATACCTGTATATGTAACCCTGCAACAAGCACATCATATAGAAAATAGGATAATGTAGCTAATATTATCCAACCTGGTAAAGAGAAACACAATGATCAAACCTCCATTGCCCTGCAGCTAAAACAAGATCATATACCCTGATCTTCCATCTCACGTATCCATTTCCGCTCTTCTTCATCCTCAACATCCATTCGTCTCTCAGTGCTTACTTCCAGCTAGAAACACTACCCAAAACACCTTTTTGGTTCTCCTCCAAGGAATCACATCCTCATTCATGCCAAGCTCCCACTGTTTCCTGGATCTACCTGTTCTGCTTCTTCAATAACTTCCTGGTCCTATGCCATAAGTGAGAAACAAGTAGTGTAAAGAAGGGAAATGATGAATTTAAGAACTTACTTACACCTTCAGTCCTCCATATGGGCGCTTGAGACTCCATGACAACTCGCTGTCCACCCAAAATTCGTCTCAGTAACCGATGCCGGTCACATCTCAGTCTACAGCCGACCGATGTCGGTTCCCTGCGACTGCCTCCTTGCCGACGTCGGTTTCCCCTGGCCGACGCCGATCTCTTTTCTGCCTCGAGTCACCGACGTCGGGCTGCACATAGCCGACGTCAGTTCCTGTCTGGACACCGACGCCGGTTTTCCTACCGACGTCGGTCTCTGTGTTTTTCTTGTGAGACCTGAATTTTTCCCGCTAGCTCTTTTTGGATCAAAACCTTGTCCAAATCACCCTTGCTCTACTCAGAATTCCTCTGCACCTTATGCTGAACTCTGTCCATCACTTTCTCCTTGAAAACCAAGGCTTTCCCATTCTTATCATTAACATCGGATTCCTCAAGAAACCTTACCTTCTTCTTCTGCATACAGAAACCACGATCCATGCCTTCCAAATCTGAAAGCATATTCTTTGACTCAAGAACCAACATCTCCTTCTTATCTATGTGACCAAGCCTATCAAGCCACATCTCTGAATCTATAGCTGAAGTAGATAACCCAGAAAGAGAATCAGTAAAACAAGTAGATAGATAAAGCGTACCTACTTTCTTACCTCTAGTTATAACAAGTGTACCCTTGGTAACCTTCCAAGAGTCCGCTGTGAGAGTTACTGTGCAACCCTCTTCACCCAAACTTCTAACAGAAATCAGATTTCGCTTCAGAACTGGGACATGCATGACCTCTTTTAACACCCATGTGTCACCTGTCTACAATTTTAGCTTCACTTTGCCTTTGCCAACAATCTGACAAGACTTACCATCCCCTACACAAATTTCTCCAAAGTCTCCCTGGACATACTCATGAAAAAATTCTCTATGTGGAGATGCATGAAAAGAGGCACCTGAATCTAATAGCCAAGATTCTACTTTATCCAAAGAACATACCAGAGCATCCTGTGCAACGTAGCCTGCAACATCTGCTTCTTCTCCATGTTCTTCATGATGATCTTCACCCGATCTGCAATCTCTCTTTAAGTTCCCTTGCTTTCCACATTTCCAGCAGGTTATTCTACCATACCTGGACTTGGATCTTTTGCCTATCTTTGACCTTGATCTCCCATGCTCTGTCCTCTCTCTTGGCCTTCCTCTTCCTTCAACACTCAAAGCATCTCCAGATAATTCACCTGTGCTTTTCCTGTGTATCTCTTCATTCAAGATCATGCTCACAACATCATCCACTTTTAAGACTTTTGAAGGAGACACAGTATTAGAAACTGCCATTACCAAACCTTCCCAACTTTCAGGTAATGAACACAAGATTAAGAGAGCTCTAAGTTCATCATCAAATACAATATTCACTGAACTTAGCTGGTTTACCAAACCATGGAAATCACTAAGATGGCTATGAACAGATCCACCTTCCAACATTTGCAAATTAAATAAACGCTTCATAAGAAATACCTTGTTTGAAGCCGAGGGTTTTTCATACAAATTTGCCAAAGATTTCATCAACTCCACCGTTATCTTACACTGTGATAAGCTGGAAATCACAGATGAATCAAGACTCAATCTAACAGATCCCAGAGCCTTCCGATCAAGAACCTCCCATTCTTCATCTTTCATATCCAAGGGTTTGCTAGCAACCCCACCCAACGGTAAGTACAAATCTTTCTGATACAGATAGTCCTCAATCTGCATCCTCCATAATTGGTAGTTCTTGCCATTAAACTTTTCCATTCGTAGTTGACTATTTTCTGCCATTGCTCAACTCCCACTCAAACAGAAAACCTGTGAGTAACCTGTAATCAAAACCTACACCAATCTGTTAGTGTCCCAACCAAAAGCTCTGATACCACTTGTCAGGAATCTAGAACAACAAACATGCTCTGACACCACTCGTTAGGATCTTGCTCCTCAGAAAGAGCACAATATGATTACCAAATATAAGTAATTGAATATGTGGAAATAACCAGAAACAGAAGTAACTAGAATTCACCAATAGCACAGAATATGAGAGACAATACACTATCTTGTATTAACACTATACAGAAAAGAATACATCAAAGAGCCGCCACACTCTTTCACGTTACAGATATTCGCCACACCTCAAGTGTATAGTAATTCTTCTCACACACACTCTCCTACACAAAAACGGTCCCAACAACCAACTCACACACAGAATTGGTGTTCACCTCACCAACCAGTCAGTAATAACCCTGCCGGTACACCAAGCACTCTATAGCACTTCAAGCTGATCTCTCATGAACCTGCAACCTGCAATTCAAAGACCAAACTTACATGTAGATCCCCAATGAGCTTGCAACAACCTGCAACTCATAGATCTTACAACTAGAAGGAACTCTTCCTTTCTATCTCATGCCTTAAACAATACATGCCAATGGGTCTATAAATAGATCCCTAACTCAAACACTAACTTAGACTCTTAATTTAGACAATTATCCTCGCAGCCCAAGACTCTGGGTGGTCTTGACATGCAAACTCATCATTCACTTAACTAACTGTCCATGAAACGAACACTTCGGGAACACACAGGTGACTGACGCCGGTCCCTGCTAGTCTGGTTCTGCCGACGTCGGCCGACTTTCTGCCGTCGCCGGTGGCCTTCTGCACTGGACTCTGCCGACGTCGGTCCTGCTGCCAACGCCGGTTCCTGTAGAACTCATCAACCATCTGTTCCTCAGTTTGCAAAGGTTGAAGCTTTTAGCTCCACAACCTAACATAGATATATTTATTATCATAGGTATACTAGTGCCTATGTATTATACTTATTTGGTAGAGTTGTTATTTAAATGTATAAATAGTATACTAGTTTAGTTAGATCTACCATTGATGATAAATGCATCATAGATACTTATGCAAGTAATAAAGTGGTATGGATCCAAATATTATTTTATAATGTTGTGTCTATTAAAGAAGAAATAAAAATAATGTATGAGAGTAAAAACATTAGTTTTATATAAAAATATTAAGTATAATTCTCAAAGAAATAACATTGATTTGTGATATCATTATTTAAGGTAAATATTGGAAAAGAGATATATATATATATATATATATATATATATATATATATATATATATATATATATATATATATATATATATATATATATATATATATGTAAGGTGGAGACAACGGAAATCATTTTGGATTCATTGGAAAAGGTACTGAATAATGAGAAATTATCATTGTGTAGGAATAATATGGGCATGGCTACCCAAATATTTAAAGGATGTGTGCATGCTCCCTTATGCCAAGTGTTAAACAAGTGGGATATTATTAGGGAATATCTCAAGTTTCATGAATCTACATAATTTAAATTATTTTCATTTTAAGTTTTGTAAAATTCCTTGGTTGTGTGGGATTTTGTGTAGTTTGGTTGCATGAGATGGGATAGTTAAGTAGTCTTTTGAGTAGATGTTTTAAGTTAAGTATCCATTACAATACATTTATGTTTTTAGAAATAAGTAGATAATAAGATCACAGTTACATAGTATATGTTTAATAATTTTATTTTAATGTTGAATACACACAATCAAGTGTGTTCATTATAATATATTTTAAATCATTAGATGAAGGTTACAAAACATTGGAAATTGATCATTACATTATAAGGCATCCAATTTATATTATAATTTAAGAAGATTATTGTGTTGGGTTTTTCAGCTTAGAGTGTTCCCCTAGGTAAATTAATTTTTGTTTGTGTGTGATATTTATTATATCTTACTATATAGTATTCAAATTAACATAACTCTCCTTTATTTTTGTTGTCATGATATTAAGATATTCCAACCATAACCATCATTTCATTAAATATGGACATATGTATTAAAATTGGACTTATAATATAATCATTTCTAATTTTATAATTGATGATGTTGAATTGATATATTTCTATTATTAGTTTTCAAAAAGTATGATCTCCATTATATTCACTTGCTATGTCAATTTTTAAAAATCATTATACATTATGCATTATTAGATTTAAAGCTATGGTTTTAGTATTTTGATAGATTATGTGCACAAAAAACTAGGATTATAGAGAGACAAATTAGATTTAAAGTTTCAATAGATCTACTTGGTTTATTGAGGCCACCTTGAGAGCAAAAGAGACTTTCATGATTTTGTGGCATCATGAAATTGCCATATGTTCTCTTTTGATGTTTTATATTTATTATAAGTAATGTATGTACTTTATTAAAGTTTTAATCATGGTATATTTAATTATTATCTATAGGGTAGCCATGGATGTGACGAATTTTTTTCTAAGTGAAGATAAAGGTTTAACAAATCCATAAACTATGAATAAAGTAATTTAAAAGTTTTTTGACTCCATGAAACTTAGACAATGAGAAACTGACACATTCACATGCATTTCAACTTTCACATTTGTATTTGCCATGGAAAATTTTTAAACCTTCATCTCCTCTCTACCTTTATTGTGTCCATTTAGAACATTGATGCCACATCAACATAAAGTTGGTTCTATAAGGACCCTAGTTTAATTTAAAAATTGGTCCAAAAAGACATATTAAAACTAGATTTAATATAATTTCATTATGGATCAACATTTGATATCCCTATTGGTTTTCATCATCATAGATTTATATTATGCGCTCAAAATATATTTCCATCAATAAGTGTGAATGATCAAACTTATGGTGTAATATTTATACTATTGCATCTTCCATGAAATTAAGTAGAATAATACTAGTTATAGTTTAATAAAAATAATTACATAATTGAATTTTATTATTAATATAGTCCTAGTGTGATAATTATTTTTTATTTGATACAGTAAAATACATGGTATTTAAAGGACTAGGAACCATAGTAAAGTGTTATAAAAAGAGAGTATCAGGACGCTAAGGATAGAATAGAAAAAAGAAAAAAATAAGATAATTAACCCCACAAGAGGTAAAACAAAACATATAAAATTAAATAGATCAAAAGCATGTCCCTCTGATGGTTTTTTATCTTCTTTATTTATCTTCTCTAGTGTACCCCACTTTTTCTTGGAAAATTTTTCCCTCATCCTATTATTGGGTCTTTCAGTGTCATCTCTAGGGAGGATCATCCATGGCTTTTTCTATCCCTATTCCTATAGAGGGGTTTTCTTGATGGGAATAATGTTGGAGATATTAGGAGGGGGGGTCTCCATCACTTTCAAGTGTTGCTTAATGAGATTATTTTTTACCAAGTTATAATAGGCAAAATAGTGGACAGTCATGTCTACTTGCCTATTCAAGGTGTTCTATTCTTATATGAGTCTTACTAGGTTCATCCCACCATCATGCTACTTACTATTTAGAATTTTAAATTTATATTTATTATTTTTCATTTCTTTAGATAGGATAATTTTACCTTTCACAATAACCTCCCTAGAGGTTCCTTAATCTAGTATAATCAATTTGGGTTTGGGGAAAAACAACTTTAGTGGGAGGTCATCAATGAAGGTTTTAGAAAGGATAGCTTGGGGGTATTGGAAAAAGGGTGCTAAGATCTTGAGGTAAGTTCTTCCTTAATCGATTCCTCCTCATTTTAGGACCCCCTATAGGAACCTCCATACCACATAAGGTTTGTCCACGCTTTACCAATACAAAGATGAGTCCTTAGTGTAGTATATTGTTAGATTCATTAACATGATGGGTGAGAGTGGTGCTCTCCAAAGACTTTAAGAGATAGAACATGAGACTAATTTTATATAATTGGAAATGGTTTAATAATAAAAAATGGTGGGAGAATATTAATGTACGATAACCTTCAAGTGTTAGTTATTTCATCACTTTTAGGCACACCTCAGGTCATTACCATGGGAGGGTAGTGTATGGGAACCCCCTTTTATCCATTTTGACAAAATAATTAGTGTTAAAAAAAATATAGAAAAGATCCTTACACTTCTTCATCTATGTGTCCTTCTATTGGAAGGATTGTTTAGCTTTTTGAACCTTCACTCACCATGCAATAGTATCTTAATTTTGAGCACCATCATTGTTTGAATATTTCATAGTAGTTAGCCAAAGTATTTTGTGGGGAGAGAGGGGTATTATACATCTAGGCATATTCCCGTAAGTTATTTTTCTCTCTATCTCCAATTTTCCATTTTATGCCTTTAATGAGAAGATCCTTGTAGTTTGTGATGGCTTTCTAGAAAGTGGATCCATCTTCAAGATCATATTCACATATAAATACATCTATTTTTTACCTTATAATTTTTTAGCATTTAAAATTATTTCCCATTTTTTATCTTACTTCATGAGTATCCATCCCATTTTTTACCATCAGGGCCTTGTTCATGGAGTTAATGATTCTAAGGCCCAACCCTTTGTTTGCTTTAGGAAGATAGGATTTTTACCAAGAGATGAGATAGAAAATGAAGCTATCCTTAGTGACCCCTCATAATAAATTATTTTTTAATTTGTTTAATTTTAGCTAAAACCTTGGTGGGTATCCTAAATATAGACATCCTGTACATACAGATACTCTAAATCAAGGCTTTGAGAAGTTATAATTTCCCTACCTATGTGAGGAGGTGTCCTTTCCACCTTAAAGCTTCCTTAAAATTAGATTAATGAGGGAGTTCCAAAGCTCATAATTCATTTTACCTTGAAAAATTTTAATGCCCAAATGGCTTGTTGATAGATTACTCACTTGGCATTCTTAAATTCTAGCCATTATTTTCTACTAAATTATTGGAGTGTTAATGAAAAATAGAGAGCTTTTAAAAAGATTAATACACTAGTTTTAAATATATTCATTATTTTATAAGATTAATTTCAAGTGTTTCGCTTCCTCTACATAGTCTTCCCCTAAGATGAAAGTATTATCTGTAAATTATTCATGAGTGACAAGCTTAGTATTGAGTTCCACTTAGAATCCTTTAATCAATCCCTATGTGGGGCTTTTAAAAAACTCCTTCCCAATGTTTTTTTCAAAATTATGAAGAGGTATGGGGAGAGGGTTTCTCCATATATTATTCCTATGGAATTAGGGAAGAACCATTTTTGAAACTTTATTATGATAATAGAAAATTTAGGGATGGCAATGTAATTCTAGATAATTTTCCTTATGTTTTGAATGAAGTCAAAATTTTCTAGAACCATCATTAGGAATTTATAGGAGACCTAATAATAATATTTAGTCATGTATATCTTAAGGAACATTCCATTCCTTGAATATTTAGAGATGAAATAGTTGGATTCATGAACCAAGATTATTCTATCTATTATTTGTCTACCAACCACAAAAGCACCTTGTTGTTCCTTGATGAATTTATCTAAAAGGTGTTGCATTCACTTCACCAAGATGATTGAGTATATTTTACATATGGTATTGCAAATATTGATAGGGTAGAAGTAATATAAGTTTTTTTTATTAATTTTTTGGAATCAGAACTAAAAATGTGTTATTTATTTCTTTGAGGATAGTTTTGGATTGAAAGAATTCCTTAACAGTTGCGTCAACCTCAATGAGAATTATATCCCAATAATTTTGGATGAAAAAAGGGGGAAATCCATTTTATCCTATGGATTTTAAGTCTTCCATCATGAAGATCACATTTTTTATCTCCTCTTTAGAGGGGACTTTAGAGAGGGAAATAATGTTAGTGTTATAAATAGCTTTGTCAAAGTTGTTCAACATGTTATCCACAAATTATTCATCTAAGAGACCTTATTCCATGAGAAGGTTTATTCCATGAGAAGGTTTTCAAAAAAATTTATTATATGGTAGGAAATATCCTCATCATATTTTATAATAAACACATTATCCATTTGCACTTGAGAAATTATATTCACATTTTTATGTCTCATTGTCTAATAATGAAAGAACTTGGTATTCATGTCACCCTCCTTTAGCCAAGTGCATCTATATTTTTATTTCCAATATTATTATTCCCTTTCCTCAAGGTTGTGTAATTGGCACAAAATTTATTTTTTCCTTTGATGGATCTATTCAATTGTTGCTTCCCATAGCTGATATTTCCTCAATTTCCAATAGTTTCACCTTTAGTGACATTTTTCCTAAGAAGATGCCACTTAAGACTTATTCCAAAATTTTAGCTTTACATGGAGGAAGCGTAATGTTTTTTTAATAATAAACATATCTAAATTTTAGAATGGTTCTTTCCACCATTCCTTTAAATATTCCATTAGATTTGTGTGATGAAGCCACATGACTTCAAATATGAAGGGATTACATTTTGGTTTCAACATTTTATATCCTTCAAAGATCAAAGGGTTATAGTCTAACCCAATTTTAGGAAGGGCAGAGAGAATTATAGAGAATTTAATATCCCAATTTAAGGAGATCAAAAAATATCAAGATGAACTTGAATCAAAATTTCACCCAGTATTTTATTGGACCATGTGATGTTGTTAAAACTCATCATAATTTATGTGAGATCTATATGCCCCGATATTTTATCCCCTATTGCAAATTTTATTTCCATTTATGTCAAAAGGCACATTATGAGCATGTCATTAATGTCAAAAGGGAGATTGATGTCATTAATCCTCAGGGCTAAATATGGTGATTTGAGGATGTACACGAAATCCTATCAAAGGTCAAGGATGATTAAAATAATCATTTACATTAGTGTAATTCATTTGGTTCTTCATATTTATTATCTAGACATGTTAGGTATATGATAAGAAAATCTAAGAAGGTATTTTTTTGACATCACCATTTCCATGTGTGGATGAGTCTAAGAGAGCTAGTCACATGGTTGTCATCACATTAGTCACTAGTTGTTATAAAATATATTTGAAGTCGTGTGATGAAGTGTGTTAAAAGAAATGAGGATGAAAAGTTAGATGCTTGGATAAAATTTAGTAAGTTCTAACACAACCAAATTTGTAAAAGGGTTCAACAGAGCCAAGTAAGCATATTGATGAGGTAAACATTCACACATATGGAAGTTTGAAGGCAAAATGATTATATGGGTTTTTTCATTTTTGTGCCTAGCTTATACATCTTAAATCTTAAGTCATGCAATGTAGTGTCACAAAATATATGCATGAGTAAAGTATGGATATAGGATATTTTGATAGTGTTTTACAACACAATCAAATTTTCAAGTTGCAAGATAAAGATAAGAATTCACATTGATGATTCCATAACATTCACATATGAAGGATTAAATAGAAATTCGATATATGGAGGGAATCCCATATGTAAGAGGATCTTATGTGATATATTTTAGGTCATGCAACTAAGGGAAACAAGAGGTATGTAGGTGAAAAGTTATCCTTCTAAGCATA
Source organism: Torreya grandis (assembly GCA_037957365.1). Classification (NCBI taxonomy): domain Eukaryota; kingdom Viridiplantae; phylum Streptophyta; class Pinopsida; order Cupressales; family Taxaceae; genus Torreya; species Torreya grandis. The sequence goes on along the minus strand of JARHVA010007948.1, from coordinate 413,960 downwards.
TTGACATGGTTTCCATAGTCAAAATTTACATAGAAGTCTTGAAAATTTATCATGATTTAAAAAATATCATTTATGAACATTTTCAAAGAAAACTGATAGAAGATTTGTTATGGGTTTTTCATGAGCATTATAGACAAATGGTCTATAGGTTCAAATGAGAAGAAACAAGATAAAAATTGAATTATCTTTGCTCTCAAACATGATAGGGTTTTTTAGTTAAACCCTATGGGTTTAAGTCATAGAGTTAAATATGTTTTTTCTATTTTGATGTTGACTAGATATAACTTGGACCTGATAGCTTAAGTTATAACTTAAGCCTTTGTTATCATTATAAAACCAACCCCTTTGACCTAGAAATTACCAGTTCAAATAGTGATCAAAGGAATTAATATTTCCTAAGTCTTAAACTTTATATTTATCCCAACTTGATCAATGGCTATCACTTAATCTTAAAAAAAATATCTAGTGGAGTATAGTGATGTCAAATTATCAAAGGGACCTCTAAGTAAATTCACTAGTGACAAGTGTCACAATCATGGGGCGTTGCACATAAAATTAGTGACATAATTTAATGTCAAATCATCAATGAGAAATGTGAGGATGTTAAGTTTCTTAATATAAAGAACTAATATAATTATATAAAAGGCATGCATTAATCCCAAGTATTACATTCTCAAGGGCTAAGAAAAGATAATGATTGAACTTGTCAAAAGATCTAACTATGAGTAGATGATCATGCAAAGGAGATCTAATAGAGTGAGTAGAATCAGATGGAATAAAGTGATAGAGGTTTATAGACATAGTGGTGAGTTAAATACCAAGAAAGTTTGATAAGATTGACATAGTGAAAGTGATCTAAATACATATGAAGCAGTGAGATGGGATAAAGAGCTTGACATTTAACATATATATAGAGATAAAGATTATGTTAATATGAAGATCCAATGGCACACATAAGAAAAAATTAGTTAAATTAATGGATACATTTTAAAATTGAAACAAATAAAGTTAGGAAGCATACAAATATCAAATAGACAACATGAGGCTATCAAAGATCAATCAAATGGACACATTTTAATGTTAAGCCCTTGGAATATAAACCATCAAATCATGGTGCCAAACTTGAGATCAATAGTTGATATTTAAAGATATGTTCAGTATAATGGTTAGATGTAAGAACATGTAAGCCATGAATTACATTATAGATAGTGAGACTAATTGATGTAATCAATAAAATCTATGTAAATGTGCATGTGCATCAAAATTAGAGTCTGTAAAATTCTATAGATAGTAATGAGACTAGGAATCATAGTGGTTATGCATGAATTTTAGATGTGGGAAACTTACAGTTCAAGTGATAATGAAATATGTGTAGAATAAAGTGTGATGTGTTTGTAAACAAGTGCGAACATAGCAAAAATATGGAATCCTAGATCAATTATATATATATATATATATATATATATATATATATATATATATATATATATATATATATATATATGACTTTTAGGACAAAGGGAAAAGTGGTTAGAGATATTGCTATTAAGTAGAGTCAAATAGTGAGATAGAGGTAGAGAGCAAGAGAAATGAAGTCTATTGAATAGAGACATATCTAGACATAGAGATAGAGGGGAAAAGAGTAACAAAGACACAAGGAGATTATGTTAAGAGAATGAATAGTTGTAGATCAGACATGTAATCATGAACAATGATTTAGATTCATGTATGAATCTATTTTATAATATAGAGTTGTATCTCCATTATATATCTAATAGGTTTATACCATTATATAGATCAAGTTGGTGCTTAGATTAGGAATTGGGTGCTTCCTTAGAGTTTAATTTCTTAAACAAGGGGATTGGTATCTCCTTAGGGTTGGTGCCCTTAAACATTTTAACTAGTGAGGTTCCTTATTATGAGGCTAGATTAGAATGGTAGATTCCAACATCTATTCTCATGGCATTTTTTCTTGTATCGTTTTTTCATGGTTTATATTGTGTTATGTGTTTTTGTGTGTTTGAGATCTTTGCATATAGTCTTAATCTAATTAAAAGGTTTTGAAAAGGACTAAGTTAATTAATATACTAATTCACCCCCCTCTTAATATATAGTTTTGTTCTAACATCCCCAAGGGTATGGATGGTATTGAATTCACCACCAAAAATCCAATTCAATCTATCATAGGTATTTTGAAGGACAACATGCTTTCCCATAAACTATTTTTGGTGATTTTAGCATTTGGGGCATAGACATTGAGAGCCATTCATTTTTTCTATCTAAGTCTATGAAGATGAAAGGAATTTGGTCATTGCTATTCTTGAGAAGGTTTATTTCAATATACTCAAGGTTCCAAAAGATAACTAAGCCCCCTTAGGTTCCTTTAAAATCTAAATCTATCACATGAGATTTTCTCCAAATTTTCTTAGCACTTGATCTTAAAATGGTTTCAGATATTTTGGTTTGTTAGATAAAAATAAGAGTAGGGTCAGCTAAAAAATTTCAAGAATAAATATTAATTATGTTCTAATATTTAATAAAAAAAATAGTTTCATAATTAGAGTCTTAATGTATTTATAAATGTATGATAGATGATTCAGAATCAGTGAATCAAATATCAATCTTCTATTCAATATATTAAAAAATAGTACAGTTTTAAGGTCTTATTGGTACATTTTTCAACATTAATTTAAAAGAAACTAATTTCTAAGACAATATTATATCACATATTAATTTATTATCATAAATAGTTTCACCCAATTAACATTTATTACCATGTTCAAGTATTTCAATGTCATATTTATTGTGCTTTTAGTATCATAACTACAAGTTCCTTCTTGTGTCACACTATAATCTTTTGAGCCACTAAAAATGTGACATATATAAACATGTATGATTGATGAATATATGTGCTTTTAAAATTCTCTCTTCTAAATAAATTTAGTAACAACTTTTGTTGTTGACATCTACTAATAATTTAGGTTTCAAATTCATCTTAACTAAAAAGTGTAATTATAATTGTCTATACAAGACCATGTTAAAACTAACCAAAAAAATGTCTTTTTAACATATCTATATAATGTAGTGTCCTCTTGCTTGGATACACTCAAAACTATTCAACACTTTGGTGATTTACAAAAATAAGTCCACTTGATATTACTCTCCAAATGAAATAGACATCGATGTTAGAAAACAAACCTAATTGTGAGATGAAATCGAATCTATGATCATAATTATTTAAAAAAATAAAAATAAATGCGAGATTATTTCAAGGATATATCTATATAAATTTACTAATATAAGTCTTAATTAATGATATCCTATGCATTATTAGGAATAAACATGTATATAAAATTAATAATAAAATGTGTGTGAAATGTTAGATATGTGAAAAAAATCATGTCGTCTAATGCATCATTAATTTTATCACATCATGAAAAAAATAGACATTATCATCTTTACTTTTATTACCTTAATGTAAATAAAATGCATTCTTGTTGAACATTGAAAGGTTGAATTATGTGGGATATATATTATTAGAGAATAAATTATACGAACATTTTGATGTCATGATCTAAAAATTATAAAGAATAATATTGACAAGGATATAATAATCATAATCCTATTAAGGTTCATGATAACATTGTCCAAAAATTAGTTAGTATTGTCTATATCATAAGCACACTTATTAACTAAATAATTAAATTAAATTAAATTAGTATTTTCTCATAATATTTGAGTATCAAAAATTATATATATTGGATGAAACACATAAATTCATTTATAATAATAACAAGTTTTAGATCAAAAATATAAAGTGTAGATCAGTAATCAAATAAAATATATGGTGTCATTTATTGTGATATAATAATTAGTTTGTGATAAAAAAATGATTGCAAGTAACCTGACATAAGTAAAACCATGGATTCTACTCCATAACTACATAATTTCATACCAAAAATATTCAACTTGGTAAGTATTATGTGTCAATTAGTGTGTGTTCTATTACCCTCTAGAGGGATGGTGTGGTTGTCAAGCAAAATCAAACTTAATGATAATTAATTAAGATTTTTTATATACATGTGTAAAGATAATTTATTTTTTAATATTGTTAATTTCATTTTATACAATTTAGTTATAAATATTATAGATATAAATTCAATGCTCTTGAATAATCTATGAAGTTATGTGAAGGGATCAACAACACTTGGTATGCTCACTAAAATTATTTCACATAGAGAATTGGTTTTGATAAAAATTAATTTAGTCATAATAAATTTTACATAAATTTTTCATTCATGTGAAAATATTTATTCAATGAGGTATCAGGGATAAGATCTGCATATCCTGCTTAAAATCAACTTAGACAAATTTAACCACCATAACCATTGTGAAGAAATATGCATCACTACTTGAGGAACGATTTTTAGTTAGATAAATATTTCATAATTGAATTTCGATATAATTACCATCAATGTGGTATATATTTTAAATTTTGTATGAGTAGAGTGAAAAACAATTTCACCCCAACGTTAGTTTAAACTAGTAATTGGACTAGAGGAGAAAGTTATTCAAGAAGGGATGTAATTATATGTTTTTATAAAATGTAGTTTTGTAAAGTGGAGGAGTTTAAAATTGAATTTTTACCTTAATTTAAATAAATTACTATTTATATCATCTCACCTTTTATTCATGAAGGATAAAAAAATAATACTCTTATAATTTTGGTGGAGCTGACATTGGAAAATGAGACTCTTATGAAATGATCTTGAGCATTAGTGAAGTAATGGGAAGGAAAGTACCATACACAAAATTAAAGTGGATAAAAATTTATAGGTGAGATGGATAGTGATGAGGAGGGTAATTTAAAATCTATTATAGGCTATAATATACACCAAAGGGCCCATATTATACACCAGACTTGGATTCAAGTCAACTAATGGATTCACATGACATATGCCCATTACCAATGGGTCTACAACTTGTAAGCTAGAAAAATATTTGATTGGAAATTTTATATTATCAAGGGTGGATGAGGATATCATGAAAAGTAATGTGTGACTTGGATAAGTCTTGCAATGTCACTAATGTGAGGACAAGACATTGAGGCTTTGGAGTCTATGTTTATATATAATAATTACAAATATGATATATTATAAAGTTAGTATACATTATATCATATATATATATATATATATATTTTATAACTATAAATATTTTATTATAATATGTAAATCAATATTATAATAGTATATAATATATTTTAAAACAATATTATTATAGTTCATAATAATTATATATATATATATATATATATATATATATATATATATATATATATATATATATATATTGTATCATTATTCCTATTTTTAGAATCTTCACAAATTATGATGTAAATTAATTGATTATTTATTTGGTGTGACCCTAAATGGGAATGTTTGAAATACATGTATGATTATGCCTTTATTTTATATTGATATCCAATAATGAAAGAAAATCATCTTTATTTATGGGAGAAGGAATTTTATTCTCATTTTATTGAAACTAGGTTCTAATGGAAATATGGGTGAAGATTGAAAATAAGGAGCCTTTAGTCTTTATACAATTAGATACAATAGAATTGGCCTTTTATTTTCAAATATCTTAATGCAAAATAATATATATATTTTAATTTAAAATGGTATAATTTATAAGGCAGTCGAGGGTATTTTAGGGCCATGTTATTTTCAATTTTGTAATAAGTGCATGGTAAATTTTGTGTTGGATTTGACTCTTTATTAGAACTTGTTATGGGTTATTCAAAAAAAACAATCTTACTTTGTATGTGTTGATTTACTTTGTTAGACTTTATTTTTAGGTGGGTTTGAGAAATCCTTTGAAGGAGTGGAGCTTAAAAATAAAATGAGTATTTAATTGTCTATTAGAGAAGTAAGGGGGTACGTTCCCATGAAAACATTTTATGAGCTAGTAGAAAAGTTTTGTGATCTCCCATCTTTCAATAATAAATTATAATATGTTTTTTACAATGGTAGGTACCTGACGAGGTGGATTTTCTCACTAATTAACATTGATACATTTAAGGAACACCTATTTTATATCTAGTCATAGAATAAAATAGGGAGTTTAAATTTGTACATTTAGTGAAATTCATCCTTCACATTGGTGGAAAATAAGGCTTTATAAAGATTAGGAGGAGGACTAAGGTAATTAATCAATGAACCTACCAAAGAATTGCTAAGTGAGCATTAAATTATAAAAATGAGGGAAAGGGAATTATCCATCAAAATATAATTAACATTAGGACTATATAAATATATTGATATCTTATTGATTAGGAAACAAAAAATGCATTGAATTAAAGGGCTTTAGACCTATAAATGGCTCATTTTGTGGTGGTATTAAGATATCTAGATGCAACCAAAAATGTGAGTGAGAGGTTGTATGAGAATCAAAATGCCAAAACTAACTTGATAGAAGATGAAATGGTCAAATGCTTTTTAGTAAGAATATAAAGTAATAATACCTATAAGGGTTGTGATTGAGATGTTTGGGTTTTTTTCAATGTAAAATATGGTAAATGTGTTATTGTGTCATCATATTTTATGGGTGAGGTTATTAAAAAAGAGGTGGTTGAAACACTATCCCTTAAATACAATGGGTTAGGAGGCTTTAGATGTTGACTTATTATGGGGGCCTATATCACCTTGGGATGGTTTATTCCTTTCTGAAATTCTTATTTTTTTGTGTCTTTTGTATTTTTTGTATCAGTTATTTTTTCAGGACAGCACATTACATAGTAATGGATTTTATTTTGGAATTAATAATATTTTTGAAATAACATGGATATTATCTATTATGTCCTTGTTTATTACTTCTATTTTCAAATTTTAATATATGGGTAAGGCCCCCACAACCCTCATTATCAATAAAAATTAATAATATATAATATTGTAATAATAGTTTAGATTATATTAAACCCACCTTGATCTAGTGTGGAATCCATCTCAAGATTAATTAGGAGGCCCAAGTCTCCAAGAGAGTACATAAAGAAACCAAGGGCATAGATCACCCAAACAAAGAAAGAATCACATGCAAAAACATAATGAGGAAGGCAAATAAGAAATTGAGAAGCATAATAATAATAATAATAATAATAATAATAATAATAATAATAATAATAATAATAATAATAATAATAATAATAATAATAATAATAATAATAATAATAATAATAATAATAATAATAAAATAATAATAATAATAATAATAATAATAATAACAACAACAATGGTAGTATCATAATATATAATAGTATAATAATGTTATAGATATTATTAATTATTTAAATATAATGTAGTAATTTTTTCTATTTAATATGGTAAATAACCTATTTTTACATGGATCCAAGAACAACAAAAGTATTTAAAAAAATAGAAATAAGCTAATCCATAAACAAATAACAAAAATGACAAAAACTAACTATAACATACCAAAAATAGGGAAAAATGAAAACATGAAAGATTATGAGGGAGGCCCTCTAGTGTTTCTTCGTACTCCTTAAGTGTATTCTCTAGGATATCCCACTTGAACTTTGAGAATTTTTTATTAATATGATTACTAAGCCCTTTTATTGTATCACCTAGAAGAATCATGTGTGGCCTCTTATATCCTTGGACCTACAGGGGTGTCTTCTTAAAGGGGGTCAGTTTGGGGGAAACATGAAAGGGGGGTTATGTGATATTAAACAAATAATTTATAGGGGTTTGATCAAGCTTAATGACTAGATTAGGGACTACACATTCGATTCATCCTACTTATGTAGGGCATTCCACTCTTATATAAGGTTATCTAGGGTCAACCCAACCTCTTTAACCTTGGTATCTAATTTATCTAGTTACTTTATGTTATTTTTCAACTCCTCAGACAAAATAAATTTTCCCTACCAGGTAGCCTCCTCATAAGTTCCCTCATCAAGGAAGACTGACATGGGTGTGGGGATAGAGAGCTTGAGAGGAAGGTCTTAGATATGGGTTTTATAAATGCTATCCAAGGGGGAGATCATGGATGGGTAATAAGACCTCAATGTGGGGTCATCTTCTGGGTAGTCATCTTGAGAGTCCTCCTTGATATAGGATCTCCCTTCAGGGACATCCTTACCTTGTAGAGTTTGGTCATGCTTGAAAAGTAGTAGAATAATCCCCTAGTATAGGATGGGGTTAGAATCAATGATTTGGTGAACAAGGTATTACATTATAGTGACTTAAATAGGTAGAATGGTAGGCTAATCTTATAGCATAGAAAGTGATTTAATAACAAAAAATGATGAGAAAAGATCAGGGTATATTTACCCTCTAAGTTCATGTATCTAATTACCTAAAGACATATTGCCAACCAATGTCATGGAAAGTCCACTGAGGGTTAACCCTTATTATCTATCTTCATAAACTCATTCATGTGAAAAAAGTGTTTAATATGCTCTTACTTTTTGGTCTGGTCCTTAAAGGCCTTTGTCCCATTGCATGACATACCAGTAGCCTTCCCAATAAAATCCTTCATAATAGTGATATTTATGCCCCAAATTACCACCATGGATTTGTTCCATACATCAATATAATTTAGGCCATGTCGATGTCATGCTCAATAATTCTTACCATTAAATTTTTGAAACCCTCACGTCAAATACTTTTCTAAACCTTATTCTATCATTGCACCTCTACACATGAGATAGGCTAAAGTCATTCTCTATCTCCTTCCATTGACACAGTGACAATAGATCTAAGTCAAATGGGTGGATGGTTCTATAGAGAAAGGGTTTGAACAATGAAAATAAGGCTTGGTATGCAAGTCATTTACATTATATAATAATAACACCACCTCATATGTTCATAATGGTGGATCATCATATTTAAATTCCATCCATTGATATAAATATTTCATGCATGTGATGAAATGATGTC
>JARHVA010007948.1:395000-400000 GCA_037957365.1 Torreya grandis | reverse complement strand
AGTACAACTCATCTTTTAGTATTTTGGTTTTTATTTACATTTGTAATTAAAACTATTCAATTTACAAATAGGTTTTTAAATTTATAACCCTCATATACATTAAAAAAACATGATAAATATAAAATTTATAAGATGAAATAATAAAAAAGAATGAATAAATTCATTCAAGTGGCATAAAGTAAGGAATTTAATGTGATTAATTGGGAGAGAAGATAGAATTTAATTAAAATACCCACACTTAAGTGGGAGATGTGTTTGAATATGTGTTCAAATTTAATAAAAAACCTCAAAATTTTGTTTTTACATTTTGAACACTCTAGACTCAAAGGGATTTGTAGTAGGTAGTGTTTTACAAGTTTTATACGTGGTAATCCAATGTAGTTCAATTACAAAACCTCAATTGTAATGTGAGGATATAGTGGAGTATATATGAGTAGGTGAATGTAATTTTAATGAGCTGATCTTAGTCAATGCAAATGTAATTTAAAACATAATATTTAGAGTGTATACAAAGGTTAAAAAATTGGACCTTATTTGTAACTTAATTCATTTTACTTGCAATAACAAAGGTTATATAATATTACTAATTTAAAAGTTAGAGTTATCAACAAATAATTTCAACCATACATGTGATCCATTTATAGGCATAGTAAAATTAATATTCAATCCTCGTATCAAAGTGTTAGCTATATATGTGCTCTTTAGATAAGTGAATTCATTATAGAAACATCAAAATATAATTACACCCCTATCATATATCCATGATCATGTGATTGGTTTTTTAATTTTTTGACCATATTTAACTTAAAGGTAAACTAAAATACTTTAATATTTTTCTTCCATTCTTGTTTTTTAAGGAATGTTCTAGATCTATTTGTGTTAAAGTATTAGATTTAAGATTCAAAAGATATGACCTCTCCTACTTAATTTTGGGTGAGAAAATTAAAATTAAATTTATCCCCATTATTTATGTTAGTCACTATCAAATTGACAATAAGAAATCAAAATAGCTAAGCAGCATGAAAATTGGAGATGACTCCAAATTATCTAGTAAATTATATTTGGACTTAAATTTCATATTAATTTGCAATTTCAAAAAATGAAATAAGTGGAATCAATCATGACATTTAATTTAATTTAAGAGGCATGCTAACATTCAATAAAAAAACAAATCTTGTGAATATTATATTATAGATTGAAGACTATTTTTTTAACATTTTATGGAAGATGCATTAACTAAATATTTGGGAATGTTTTGTGTCTTGATTATGGTTTTTTTTGTTTTTTGTGCTCATCAATTTCTATGTACCTCTAATGTCATATTTTAATGATCTAAGGAGAGTCCACGAGGTAACAATTTAATATAATGTATAAATTATGTAAATCAAGCATGCACACACAACCATAGGTTTCATTCATTTTGAATATGAATTTTAGAGCTACCAAAAAGGAATTTCAAACATACATGTGAACATTTGTACACATAATGAAAATAAGTGTCAACCCTCGTCCACCATAATTTCATGGTTGTTTAAAAATATAACATAAAAATATATCTTTTAGTCATTGCATTCCATAATACTACATGCCACTTATAAAAAAAACATACAAATAACCTGAATTTTCCATGCTTCCACATTATCCATACATTTTATGTTATATTTACAATAATCCATGTAGGATGTATTAAAAACCATGTAGTAATGTAGTCATTACATCAAGGATATTTAAAACACTATAAATACCATAACTATACCTAACAAAACAAGAATACAATCATGACATGTTGGGCACTTATGTACCTATTCATTCGCATGTGAGGGTGGAAAATTGGTAGTTCTTAGTAGAGGGACTAAAGATTTCAAGTCTTGAATTTGAAATATAATTATAATCTAATTATAATTATGTACTATTGTGTATAATTATATATTCATAATTAAAAAGACTTTATATAAATAGTATTTTTAATTAAATATAGAGAATTAAAACAATATACTAATACAAATTTAATTATACTAATATGTAATTATACATAGTAATGTTTGTATTCAATTTCAATTTGTAATATTTAAGTATACATAAAAGTATTTTTTGTAATTATGGTGTGGACATAAATTTAGTGGTGTTTAGTTTTGGAATGGGTGGCCTTTCACTCTATTTTGAACCATTATAGGCATAATAAAAAAGATGTAAATCTATTTAGAGTTGGTGGCCTCCCATTCTAAATGCAAACCATTGTAAGAATAGATAAAATAGGTGTCAATTATAGTTGATGAGGGATGAACATGCTTAAATAGGATGGAATAAACTTATTTTTACAATGAATGAAAGTGTCGACATTTATAGTGGGAAGCCACCCACTCTAATAACTTTTGTATGTCAAATTCATTTTGAATGTGAATCTTGAATAAACATGAGCATGCCTCAAATGCTTGAATATGATTGATAGTTTGTAATTTGGAAGATAGGTTGAAATATATTCAACATTAAAATAATCATAGCCATAATTGATGTTCACTAAATGATATAAGTGTCAATGTATCCATGAAAAGGATCCTATGTCAATCATTCCACGGAATATTCAGCTTAAGTATCTTCATCATATTTCCATTCTTCACATCAGTGCTTCCCTAACCATAAAATAATTATATTATCAAGACTCAACCCACAAGATTGCTTAGACCCAGCCCATAGTTTTAACCTCCTATTAAAGTAGATTTTTATAGTCAACCAAAACCTAACCATGATTAATTTTATTATAAGTTTATACAAGGATCCTAAAATAATTAAATATGAATTTTTATCCTTGTTATTCAAGGATGAATTCACTTTATTTTTAAATTTCAAGTTTGAGTATTCTATATGATTCAAAAAAATTAAGAATAATGGATTAAACCATATAATAATAGTTAACTAACCTTAATCATTCAAAGTTATATTATATTCATCTTATCTTTCCACAATGATTCAAAAAATTATTAGTTTAAAAAAATTGTAACTTATGGAGGATGGTATAATAATAGTTGTTATTACGTCCCCCTTTTTATACATTTTTATTACTTTTATATTTGTAACTAACAATCCTTTTTTATTCAATTATTTTGGTCAAGTTCTCCACCATTTTTTAAGCCCATGACAAATATATTTTATGCATTTAATTTTAATAATTTTTTACAAGCAAACATTTTTTAAAGTATAAATTTCATCTTGTTTTGATATGTCATTGGCAAAATTAGTTTGTAAATTTATTGTTTTCATCTATATGAAAGTAATCATATCAAAAAAAAAAAATTGGTAAGAATTTTTATCATTACATATTGCATCCCATTTCATATGCATCTTTATTATTTTGTATTTTTTATTAAAAATATTATTTTATGTAGTTGATTTAACATTTTAAGGTTTTACACATGTAAATCATAAGTTAGATTAAAGGGCAAAGATGTCTAAATCATTAAAATAATATGTAATAATTAAGAACTAATTTATTATATATTTTGACCTAACTTGAATTTATAAAAAAATATTAATAAATAGGCATAAATATAGGCTTATCTAAAATGTGACCAATGTGGATAATCGGTGTTCTAAAAATTGAGTTCTAAATAGTTCTAAGTGTTGTCAATAGGATTTTAGAATCTGTGTTCTCACTTGATAGTATCTCCATGTTGTTGTAGTGTTATAAAAGTGGTGGTATGTCCCATTTATGTGACTATTCCTATTTTTAAGGAGCATATGCACATATGTTTATTGGTCTTATTCTTGTGTAAATGAAACCTAGAAAATAGTTTTTTACATGTAAATCATAATATAGTATGCAAACCCTAATCTTTCTTATAAATATGGCATGATAAATAATTATGTGTTCATTATTAGGATAGGCTAGAAATCCTTAACACCCTAAGATGAAGAGATTTACCTATATAAAAATCATTTATAGAGGGATAAAACCAAGTGTAGTTTTCCCACATAGTGTTTGATGTAAATGTAAGTGAATGCTAGAAGGAGAGTGGACTTCAATGCCTTAAATATGATTGAGCTTTGAAATATTTGAAAACTAGTCTTAGGGCCATTGTAGATGGTATTATATATAATTATGGTAGAATAAGGATCGTATACCTTAATTTTTATCAACTTGTCTCTGGTTTGAATGTGATTTTGCATCTATTTTCCATATAGTAAATAAGGGTCAAAGAGACTTGTATTTATAGAGATATGTAGCTTTTATAGATAATAAAATATTCTTAGGCTAAACGTAGGAGGGGTAAATATTTTAAAAATTATCCATTCAGGAGAGTTAGGGATAAGGATAGTAGTTTCCAATTGGAGAAACTAGTTCCATGTAGATGTAGAGTCCCAAATGTGACACTAATGTCCACTTGGTAGACTACTGAACAAGTTAGGTTAGGATCTTATAAATTTGTCTCGGGAATATGTTTTTTTTGGTTATATTTTTTTATGATCTACATAATGGTTGTGAAAGTGTGCCTAATGTTGTAGGACAGGTCCAAGAATAATCACGGAATAGGTTAACTGAAAAGAGATTTGTATCATCCAAATACCACTTTTAGGTGATTATATTTGCCTATATTTTATGATATAAATGTATCAAAGTGAAATGAATACTACAAATGAAAAATAAGCATACCTAGACTTACCCTGGAAGTGAATCCTAGGTAGTTGAGTATGAGTATGTGAATCTAGGTCTACGTATGTGAAACATGATCCAAAGTAATGTCTTAAAATGAAACATGCAAAACTCAATCCTTAATTAAGAGATGATCAAAAAGACTTTGTTGAAATAAAGTAACTAATTAAAGATGAGTAAAGAGAGAGAAAATAAAGGAGTACACCCTCTTAGATAGGTGAATCAATGCATTAACTAGTGATGACCTATGTGTGTGAGTGTACATATTAATCGTATCATTGAATAGCTTAGACTATGTTGCTGACTTGTTCAATCCTCATATGGGTGTCTCAATAACTCAATCTAGATATGA
>JARHVA010007948.1:365000-390000 GCA_037957365.1 Torreya grandis | reverse complement strand
TTGTCCCTGCATGAATGAGCATTGTTATTCCTCCTTCTATGAGTGTCTTAGATTCTCTTCCGAACACTCCTCTTATGCTTAATTGTTTTACTTAAAAACCATTGGAAGTTAAAGCTCAAACAGTAAAATTGATATTTATATTAGATTAATCCTCCATGCCTATTTTTCCACTTGTTTCCCCTTTACCTTCATCTTAATATTCTTATTTTATTTTTACCTGCTATATAACATGTTATTAATCTACTAACATCATCTATTCAAGTTGAAAATAAAATCCCTCATGGTTGATTTCTCCAAAACAAATAAATATTTTGTAATGTAGGTAAGTATACATACAAAAATAATGATCTAAAAATATCAACCCAAGATGAAACCATAAGGTGGAGGACTAAATATGTTCATCAAGAACAAATAATGTATTATTACCATAGGTACATTATATAGTCAAGATTGAAATGGATATGCTCCCATCTAAATATCAAACATATATAAATATGATGGATTATTTAAATGGAAAGACACTTGAAAAGCTAAAAAAATTCAAGATTATTTTAAAATAATAATATATAGCTACATGAGTGTTGATGATAATTTTAAAAATAGGGACAAAACTGTAAAAGCTCAATGAGAACTTGAAGAATTCCATCATGAATATCAAGTGTTTAGAACATGATATTATGGTAATTAATCATCAATTAGACATAGATATTGTTTCATCATATATTTTATAATAGGATGACAATAATAATAACATAAATGATTAAAATCTTAATTTGATAGAATAGACAAGCCAAATGCAATATATCATTGATCAATTAAAAGATAAGGTAAATGAAAAAGATAAAAAAAATAGATGCCCTTAAGCTAATTAAGGAAGTGTATGGGCCTATTATCATAGTATTGTTGATTTCATGATATGGATTTATCATGCCTATGAATATATAAGTTTTATTGTTTCTAAGAGTTAGGGCATATAAAAAGATGTAGATAAGGTCCTACAAATTATTATTCCATCACTTGTAGAGGAAAAAAATTAGAGTCAACTTGATTAGGATGTCAAAGGATTAATTTATAAAATGAATCATCAAGGGTAGAACATACATATAAAAAAATGTATTTTATGTGATAAAAAAGAAAAAAAATTAAATTTGTTTCCAATCCCCACTATGCACCCTAAACAAGAAATTACTTTAAATAAGGGGACATATTGATCAAATTGTGTTGCATAGAATGCCGTGTTCATTTCAAAAGAGTAATTAAATGTTTATGATAGATAAATTATCCAATATTTTGGAAGATAATAATAATGATAAATCATCATTAAATAAATGGACCATATATCCCACTCCTCAAGATGTTGCTCATGTTTTCAACCAACTAGCTAGGATATAAATCCATATTAACCAAGTGGTTTGTAATCTCTTAGGATGTTTTTATGAGGATACATTGCATATAACACTATAGGACATGAGGGACCCAATAGAGGAATAATTGAAGGTGATAAAATTAGGAATTATTTTTCTTTATCATAATGGATGCTATACTCAAATTTATTTTCATTAAATCAACCCATAAAGCTTGTCATGAAATTCAAATTAAAAATTAAGACATTGATGGTTTATTATAATTTTAATATTTAAAACACCCTTATTCAATATGTAAGGTAAAAAATAATTAACTATTTATTTATTTCTCATAAAAATACTTAGATTTCATTCAATATTTCCTTAGATAATAACACATTTTAATAATTTATCTTATGTTTTCTCAATTTTATAGAAGGCTTCGTAAAGTATGGATACTTATTATAAATTTCACCATTATATCCTTAAGTATATATAAAATTTATATAGGTAATTAAATAATTTATATTAACTTATTATTATGAATTTTTATCTATTGTAATGTAATAATTCAAATTAGCTCAGTGCCCTCGCCAATGTTTTAAAAGCTTTAAAATGACTACGCGTTGACAATTTTCCACCATTGGTCAAAGTTGCTTATGTGAAAGTTTTAAAGAAAAAAAATTTATTGATTGAATATTTAAAAGGGTATAAAAATCATAATAAAACATTAATTATGGAAAAGAAATTCTCAAAAACAACTCACAAGTCCAAATTTTTATAGATGTTTGTTTTATTCCTCTAACTAGCTAGTTGCAAGCTAGTGAAGGCAATTTTTAAATAGTCGATGCATAAAGGTGAATAGGAGTTAATTTAAATGGTATTATTGGGATATATAATAACACAAAATAAATATTAAATTAATTTATTTTAGGTTGCATGTCCTTAAATTTATCAACAATCGTTATGAAGAAAAGGTGCTCTAAAACCCTTCTTAAATCACAATGGCTCTATTTGAAGTAGTTTGTTTGCATTTTGAGTTATTTTTTTAAAAATAAAAGTTGTGTGAGATATTATTGGTCATAAATTAAATTAATAAACATTAATAAATCAATATTTCAATGAAAATAATGGATATATTTAAAGGTATAGGTATCACGGTTTTAAGCAAGCAAGAGAAGAGAGATAGTAAAAAATGAAATGTTTGAGAGCTTTAAGAGATTGATTGATAAAATAAAATGGTTGAAATAATGATAAATTTTATTATATATAATAATTAAATAATAATTACATATTTAATCCTCATAAATTATAATAAAATGGCAAAACTTAGACCTACAAGTATTCAGAAATGAAATTATGCAAACAAGGAAACACCAAAAAGTGCATATTTTGATTTTTATTGAATGAAATATATTAAAATTTGACATGGATGTATGTTTTTATGTAATTTAGTGTTTAAATTTGTTTTAATTTATTTAAGATACCTTAGGATAGATAATTTTTCAAAATAAAAATATGATCATGAATGAAACAATGGGTTTTCACTATTTTACTCACTAATGGAGTTATATATAAGTGTTGGAGGTCATTATAATGGAAAAAAAATATTATAATGTGTATAATTAATTTAAATTTATTAATAAATTATAATTAAATTAAAAATACTTTAAAATATGCTCATACCATTGAAAAACATCTCCAAGTCACCCTCAGGGCAACAAGCAGGGACTTTTTGTGATTTTTTGTTTGGGATTTTGGTGAAGAGATTTGGATATTTTAAAACTTTCATAGGTTTTAATAATTTATATATATACAATTATAATATGAAGAGTTTTTGGTGATTATTATATCTCATTTTATACATCAAATCTAAATCAGGTTTTCTTGAGACCTAAAGAGCACAAGAGAGCACAAAAGATCATTTTTTGAAGTTGTACATAGATTTTGGAGGTAAATATTTGTTTTAAGTTCTGTGACACCATCAATATGTTGTTAAAATAATATTTATACTTCTTACCTAATCAAATATTTTAAATTCATCAATTTCCAAGTTCTTATAATGTATTCAAGAATCTTGTCAAGTTGTAGAAAATAGGCATATCCAAGAAGAACCAATATCAAGAGTTGTTATTGTCTTAATAAAATTAACTCTTAAAAAATATATTAATGAATAATTCAACATAAAAATTATTATATCTCTAAATTTTTTTCCCCATTTTGGATAAATTTAAAAAATTTAAGGCAAACAAGAAGAGTCTTCAATTAGCCCTATAAAGGTGGAGTTTAAAACATGTAAGAGTGGAAAATTTGAGTTGAAGTATTGGTTCATATTTGAGGATATATTTTAATTTAAGATAATCTCTCAATAATAAACATGAAATTTTTCTCCTAATATTCCACAGTTTAGTTAATTTTATAAAAGTCAAGAAGTCAAACATGCATGCAAGATGAAAGTAGAAATGGCTCAAGTCAAATTCTAAGTCAAAAATCAAGATAAGTCAAGTCAAACTTCAAGATGAAATAAAGGTAAATGAAGTCAAAATTCAAAATTCATGATATATCAAAAGTAATTAATTGAATATCAAAATAGTTTAGTGTAAGTTGTAAGATCAAAGGGAGTTAACTCTATACTCAACTAGGATACGTGCAAGGACCTTTGACTTTTCCAAACACATTCAAACATCTATTTTTATCCTAATACAAAATATTAAAATAAATATGTTAAAAATCAAAATATACTATGTTGTCCCAAAAAAATATCACTAATTTTTGGCACAACATTTAAACTATTTTGGTCCTACAGACCAAAATCCTCTCTTCCCCTTTCAAAAACTGTTTTAAGCTTTCAGGTTCTTCATTCTTCAAACTTTTCAGAAATCTAAAGACTCTAAAGGCTTGAAATTATGGACTCTATAGGCTCAAATCTACAGACTCTATAGATTCATTTCTATGGAATCCACAAGCTAGATTTCTACAGACTCTTTCAAGGTTAGAAAAAACTATAGACTTAGTTTCAATGGACTCTACAGGTAGGTTCATTTCTACAGGTTCAAAGGATTCTATAGGTGAGTTCAATAAAAATAACTAGTTTCCAACACTTAGTCATTTTTGGGATTGGTTTAGCACCTTAGTTCAATCAAAAATGTCCATTGGCAAGCATCTAACCAAGGATTGAACCATTGAACCATTTTGGTTCAACGGGTTCAATGGGTTCAAAGGTTCAACATCATCAACAAAATTTAAGAACTTGATCAAAGGTTCAATGGGTTCAATGGTTTAATAGGTTCAACAACCATTTGGTTGAATGCGTTTGGGTCAAGAGAATGAAGGACTTAGCCACATAAAGGGATTGAACTGATTGAACCATTAAACCAAAGTTGGTTCAGCCAATCGGTTCAATCGACAGGTTAAAGGGAGTGCCCTAGGGCCAAAGGAACAAATGCCCTAGCGAAGGGTAGGTAACATTGGTTTAAGGGATGAAGCGACTGACTGAAAAGATAGAATTCATTCGGATTTGTTTAAAGGCCAATAGAGAACATTTCGTTCAGACTTTTTGTCTGAAGGAAATTATTAAGAGAAAGAGCCATTAGAATTCTTTTAGAAGTATTTTCGATGGGAAAATAACTAAGGCAGAGCATGAAGGAATTCCTTTGATTTTTTGTCTAAAGGAAAAGCCCAACTGAAGAGAAAATCCTGCAAAAAAATGTCTGATGGAAAAAGATTAAGTGTAGAGTAGAAGCCACTATGTGTCATCTTCCACAGGACCCCCAAAGGTTTCTAAAGCTTCTATAAGTTAAGTGGAATATGTCACGTGTCTTGTTATGACTCAGTAGAACATGAAAAGTGTTTGCGTCTGTGTTCCCCTTTTGAAGAGATGTGTCATGGATCCCATTTTCCGTAAGTTTCTAATGAGTTTCATAACAGTGGAACTTGCCACTTGTCAAAGATGCAGAAAGGACCCCCCAAAGACTTAGACAAGAAGGGCTATAAAGGACAAAGAAGCAACATGGAGGAATCCAAAGGCAAGTTTAATTGAAGTGATGGTTTACCCACAAAGTAAAGAAGTGCTTAAGTACTGAAGAAAGGAGCGAGACCAAAGGACCAAAAAATATATTCAAAAAAGTTATTTCTAGTAGGTGAAATAGTGGATGAAGTAGACTTTTGAGCACACCAAATCAAGGATGCAAGCATATTTTTATTCCATGAAGTAATGGTGAATTGGATAGCTATATAGACATTGGAGAAAGGACCAGACAGTCCATACCAAGGAAGAGACATTAGATGAATGGACAGACCATAGTTGAGGCAATGCATTATTCCCAACATGGTCCCTCTAGATAGAACTAAAGGTGCATTGAAGATGTTGACTGTAGCATGGGCCTTTTTCATGAAAACAAGCATTAAAGTCTTTCTTAGAGTGCTATATATTGTAATCTCTAATTTGTTATAAGGGAGATCTTCCCCTTACCAAAAGTGAAACTCTGCCCAAATTGAAAGGCATTTTTGAGACTTTGAGCTCAGATTGTAGTTCTTATTTCTTTGATTGAATAAGAAAGTGAGTTACTTTAGGAGATTATTCTTATTTCTATCTTCTAAAATAATTCTTATTTATTTGATTTAACAAGTAGAACTAGTGGAGGTGATAAGGAAGGTGTCCTGAAGCCAACTACTTTCAGACTTTGTGTTGTCATAGTTGTCTTCAATGTGTGTTTTTTTTCTTTTCTATTTCTGTGTAAAGGACCTTGGGATGACTTTGTGCCCCCATTGTTCTTTATATCTCACTCTTAGGTAGTTGAGGTGGAAAATTTGTGTTCTATTTCATACTGCTGGTTACTGCACCCTTTTGTCACATGTTACCAGAAAGATTCATGCTGCCTGCAAGAACAAGCATTTTTGAAAGAAGAGAATTGCCTTCTATTGCTTCACTAGGATTTCTACTATCTAGGAAGGGATCTAGCTCTTGGCTGAATGTTACTTTTGAAAGAAGAGAAGTGCCTTCACCAATCACCTAGGATTTCTCCTCTATTTTTTAGCATCATCTCTAAAAAAAGAGAGATGGATGGTTCATTCCACCCCTATGTCTTACTTTTTGCTTATATATATAGTATATAGCCTCCACATATTTAATAGGGAACCACCCCTTGACGAGAGGAGAGATTTGTCTCCGATTGATGTAGTAAAGCTACACACATTAGATGACCAATCTCCCTATGATGTGGTGATAGGAACTAGTTTGGTCACTAGTTATCCGGCTAACAAAATATTCACCCAATAGTTTTTGGCGACTTTGTTAGGGACACAGTAATTTTGTGCAATTTGGAACCTCAAGTTTAAGATTAAAACATCACCTGTGTCTTACCCATTATCATTATACCCTTATCCATTAAATATTCTAGTGACTTCATTCCATATGTTACCCATTATCATTATAGCCTTACCATCTTCCTCCATCTCTATTATTTTATTTTGTCTGCAAAACTAGAGCTTCTGGGAAAGAGTGCACAATTTGAAGCCTCAAGCCTCAAGCTGAAGCAAAGCTAGTTATTTTCCATTTTTGATCTACAATCTAGCCACTCCACCCAAATTTTTTATCCCTATTTTTCATAATTAAATCATGGTAGTTCAAGGCCCCTGGGGTAACTCATTTGGCCCAGTCAACTTGAATCCACCTCTATATGAACTTCCATGAAGCTCAAGAATTTTTTTTCCCAAATTCTTTAAAGATGCAAGAGTTCACCCTAATGAACACATTTCAGCCTTTAGCATAGCCTGTGGTGTGATAGGGGTGAAATTTGAAGATGTGGAGACACTACAAGGTGTTGATACAGACTGGTTCTACCATCTGCAAGATGGATCAGTGACTGACTGGGAAACACTTAGAGCCAAGTTCAGAGCAAGGTTCAAGCTTATAGAAGATGCACATGCCTTGCTAGCCCAACTCACTTAAATGAAGATAGAACCTCATGATCCTGAGAGATTTTGTTGCTAGGTAAAACAATTTGAGGCACAAGATTCCCATGGTCACCCAGTTGACACCTCATAATCTCAAATGCTTCTTCATCAACTCATAGTTGCCTGAATTAAGTTTTTTATTGAAACGGGCTAGACACATAGACTTTGACGCTACTAAAGACTTGGCTACTGATCTAGAAGATGACCTTATCTTGGAAGGAAAGATAAGGAGAGACCCTAATAGAGGTAAACCCTCTTCATCTTTTAAATACTCACCCACAACCACCACTGATCAAATAGTGCAAAAGCTGGCAAATGAATTTTTAGCCTTGAAAAGGTGAATGGCACAAGGTATGTCTTCTACTCCCTCATATAGAGATGTACCAAGGGGGACATTCCCTAATCAATCATATCAAGGCAATGCCACCAAGAGTTAAGGGTAACCAAATCATCTTCCTCCCCCACAAAGGAACCTTGCACTTGAAGCACCTCCAACCAACTCAGCAATTAGATATCTGGAAACATAACATGATTTCTCTTTCAAACCTAAGTTTGAGAAATAAAATGGCATTGATCTCTTAATGGAAGATCAAGAAGAATCAACTAGTGACTCCCACATTGGTTTCCTAAATTTGTAGGATGAACCCAAAAGTGAAGGTGAAGTAGTCGAAGGATCATACGCAGTATTCACTAGGTTTGAGAATCAGTCAACCCAACAGGCCAATAAAGAGAAGATAAAAGAGTGACCTCAACCAATAATTTCAATTGCTAAGTAGAAAACCCCTCTTCCTTTCTAGTCAAAGGACCCGGTGATTGCCAAAGAAGTAAGTACATCGAACATCTCTGCACCTTCTACTTCAAATTCATAGATCAGTCCTCCCCCTCCCAAAAACCAAAAGGATGAACTCCCATCCTCTCTTCCAAGACCATCTCAGTCATTTGCCATGATTGATCCTGTCGAGAAATCCATATTTCAAATGACTAAGTTTGAATCCCTGCAAGCCAATCCTGAGCAATTAAACATTGGTGGAGTACCAGGTGCAGACCTGTCTGAGGCAAAGATTGTGGTTACCCAAATGTCAGCACCTACTTCTCAAATTATGTTTGAGCCTTCAGGCAGGGGTAATTACTCCTTGATAATAGAGTATGCTCATGTCTCAGCTAATCAAAGTCCCATGGCTAGCAATCCAAGATTTCATCCAAATCAGGCATCAAAAGAATTGGTAGGGTGTAGTACAAATTAAGAAGGATCTTCAATCTCCAGTGAAGAGAAATCTAATAGAAGATCAACATTTGATGATTCTTGGATCTTAGAATCTAATGGAAATAATTCTTCCACTCATGTTGTATGCAGATCTTTATTACTCAGATTGAAGATTACCCAAGATGAAGATATCAAACTCCTTTAAACTAAGGAGATGCTGAGCTAATAGTTTTTCAAGAGTTTGATGTTGACAATCAAAACATGTGCTGGACTGAACTTGCAGAGAAACAAGCTATGGTAGTGGACCATACTACTGTACTACAAAGTTAGCAAAAGTAACTCTTTGCCAAGAGAGCAAGGAGTTTTGGTTTTTAGTTTGAAGACCACGTCCTGCCATGGGGAAAGAAGAAGAAATAGCCAAGAAGATGTAAAAAATTGGTTTCCTGGTGGAGAGTTCTATTCACCCATCACTAATTCTAGGGACAAAAAGGTTTCCTACTAGTTTATCAAGATAGAATACCATTTTCATTATCTCACAATGGGTAGCATCTGAATCACTCTAATTCTCGAAGTGTCAGATAAGTTCAGTTGTGCATATGTACACTTGTATAGTCTTTGGTTTTGTTTTGTGCTTTTCATTTTTATTTTCATTTTTTAGAGCCTTTCTTTTTTATAGCATGACTCCATATCCCAATGGCATACTTCAAGGCACTGGATATTTTGGTTTCTACTCCCCTCAACTATGTTTCAAGTTTCTAGCTGAAGGAAGTTCCCCAACTGAAGCCAACTATTGTCCCCTAAATATATCACTCATTTTTGGGAAAAAATTTGAACTATTTTGATCCTACAAACCAAAATCCTCTCTTCCCCTTTCAAAAATTATTCCGAGCTTTTAGGTTCTTCATTCTTCAAGCTTTTAAAAAATCTATGGACTCTGCAGGCTTGAAACTATGGACTCTGCTAGATCAAATCTATGGACTCTGCAGGTTCATTTCTACAGACTCTGCAAGCTAGATTTCTATAGACTCTTTCAAGGTTATAAAAAACTATGGACTTGGTTTCTATGGAATCTATAGGTAGGTTCATTTCTATAGGTTCAAAGGCTTCTACAGGAAATTTTAATCAAAAGAACCAATTTCCAACACTTAGTCATTTTCAAGATTGGTTTAGCACCTTGGTTCAATCAAAATATCCATCGGTAAGCATCTAAGCAAGGATCGAACCATTGAACTATTAAACCTTGAACCATTTTGGTTCAATGGGTTCAATGGGTTCAAAGGTTTAACATCATCATCAAAATTTATGAACTTTGTCAAAGGTTCAATGGGTTCAATGGTTCAACAGGATTAATGGCCATTTGGTTCAATGTGTTTGGTTCAAGAGAACAAAGGACATAGCCACGTAAAGTGATTGAACCAATTGAACCATTGAATCATTGAACTAAAGTTGGTTTAATCGATGGATTCAATCGGTAGGTTCGAGGGAGTGCCCCAGGGTCGAAGGAACAAATACCCTGGCAGAGGGCAACCAACATTGGTTCAAGGGTCAAAGCGACTGACCGAAAAGATATAATTCCTTCAAATTTGTTTAAAGGTTGATAGAGAACATCTCCTTTGGACCTTTTGTCTGAAGGAAATTATTAAGAGAAAGAGCTGTTATAATTCTTTTAGAAGTATTTTCCATGGGAAAATGACTAAGGTAGAGCCCAAATGAATTATTTTAGACTTTTGTCTGAAGGAAAAGCCCAACTAAAGAGAAAATTCCATGGAAAAATTCTTGATGGAAAAAGCTGAAGTGTAAAGCAAGAGCAACCACGTGTCATCTTCCACAGGACCCCCAAAGGTTTCTAAAGCTTCTATAAGTTAAGTAGAATACGTCACGTGTCTTCTTATGACTCAGTGCCATGTGACAAGTGTTTAAATCTATGTTCCCCTTTTGAAGAGACGTGTCATGGATCCCATTTTTTGTAAGTTTCATAACAGTGGAACTTTCCACTTGTCAAAGATGTAGAAAGGACCCCCCAAAGACTTAGACAAGAAGGGATATAAAGGATAAAGAAGCAACATGGATGATTCCAAGGGCAAGTTTAATTAAAGCGATGGTTCAACTAGAGAGCAAAGAAGTTCTTAAGCAGTGAAAAGAGGAGTGAGATCAAAGGACCAAAAATATCTTCAAAAGAGTTATTTATAGTAGGTGAAATAGTGGATCAAGTAGACTTATGAGTGCACCAAATCAAGTATGCAAGCCTATTTTTCTTCCATAAAGTAATGGTGAATTGGATAGCTACACAGACATCAGAGAAAGGACCAGACAGTCCATACCAAGGAAGAGATGTTAGATGAATGGACATGCCATAGTTGAGGCAATGCGCTATTCCTAGCAAGGTCCCTCTAGATATAACTAAAGATACATTAAATATGTTGACTATAGAATGGGACTTTTTCATGAAAACAAGAACCCAAGTCTTTCTTAGAGTGTTATATATTGTAATCTCTCATTTGTTACAAGGGAGATCTTCCCCTTACCAGAAGCAAAACTCTACCCAAATTGAAAGGCATTTCAGAGACTTTGATCTCAGATTGTAATTCTTATTTATTTGATTGAATAAGAAAGCAAGTTACTTTTAGACTTTGTGTTGTTATAGCTTGTGCTACTTTAGGTGATTGTTCTTATGTTTGTCTTCTAAAATCATTCTTATTTATTTGATTTAATAAGCAGAATTAGTGGAGGTGATAAGGAAGGTGTCCTAAATCCAACTACTTTTAGACTTTGTGTTGTCATAGTTTTCTTCAGTGTGTGTTTTTTATTTTCTATTTTTGTGTAAAGGACCTTAGGATGACTTTGTGCCCCCATTGTTCTTCGTATCTCACTCTTGGGTAGTTGAAGTGGAAACTTTGTGTTCTATTTCATACTACTAGTTATTGCACCCTTTTATCACCTGTTACTATAAAGATTCATGTTGCCTACAAGAACAAGCATTTCTAACAGAATAGAAGTGCCTTCTATTGCTTCACCAAGATTTATACTATCTAGGAAGGGATCTGGCTCTTGGATGAATGTTACTTTTGAAAGAAGAGAAGTGCCTTCACCAATCACCCATGATTTCTCCTCTATTTATTAGCATCATCTCTAAAAAAAGAGAGATGGATGGTTCATTCCACCCCTGTGTCTTAATTTTTGCTTATATATATAGTATATAGCCTTCACATATTTAATAGGGAACCTCCCCTTGATGAGAAGAGAGATTTGTCTCCAGTTGATGTAGTAAAGTTGCACACATTGGATGACCAATCTCCCTATGCTGTGTTGATAGGAACTATTTTGGTCACAAGTTAGCTAGTTGACAAAATATTCACCCAACACTATGTATAAATTGGTATTTTTTATTTTGGAGTTGAGGAATGAGTTATGTTAAAGTTGAACCAGGAATAAAGTGGAGTTAGCATGTTGACTCATCCAGTTTAGGGCTTATTATCTCTCTATCTCTCTCTTCTTTATTTATATATATACATTAATTATAGAATGATTATTAAGATATTTTTATTTTGGCTTATAGAAACTCTACCAAAAAATTATACTATATCAACTTTGAATAAATAAAGAG
This sequence comes from Torreya grandis, assembly GCA_037957365.1. Classification (NCBI taxonomy): domain Eukaryota; kingdom Viridiplantae; phylum Streptophyta; class Pinopsida; order Cupressales; family Taxaceae; genus Torreya; species Torreya grandis. Next base: position 377,894 of record JARHVA010007948.1, on the reverse strand, counting down.
CTAAATTTGCCTTTATTTTCAAATTATTCATGAAGTGTGTGCTTAATATTCATTGATGTAACTTAGTGAATGACTAATTTTATTATGTTTATATCTAAAATTTTTACCTTTATGCAAAAAAAAAAAAAAAAAAACTTTTATAGGTCATACCAAGTGTCTAATTCTGATTTCTACCTAATTTTGAATTGAATTCAACCATTGTTCATTCCTTCAAAGCTAGTGTGAGTGCTAGTCAATCCCTCTATGTGAAATACTAATGCAAAAGTCATTGTATGAGAAAGAAGTGAATGTGTGAAAGTTATTTAACTTACAAAGTGTGTTAATTATATACATAATTTAATTTCACATTGGTGCATTACCCCAAATTTTTAGTTTTCATTTCAATTTTTAGCTTACCATTACTCCTTTAATCATTTTCGTAGTCAAGAAAGCACTATCTAAGAGAGTTTAGAGAGTTGTGGGTGAGTTTAATAAATGGAAACAAACCTTAATTTTGATATTATATCCAACATAAGGTCACCCACACATTGGGTATTTTCCATTCTATTAATAAGCATGAGAACAATCATATAATCTTATCAGGGTGCACTTTTGAGTGATAATACTTTTTAGCGTGCTTGGTGGGATAAAAATTGAATCTATAAAAGACATTTATAGTAGAAATAGATACCATTTTCATACCTAATTTCACTATAATGTCTAAAAGTGGAGGTATACAATTTTAATTTTCTAATTATTTGAGTATTCTAATAGAAGAAGAAGGTTTTTAACAAGTCAATGTCCTACAAGGCTATTTCAGTCACGAAATTAGCCTATTGCAAAAACCACTTCAAGTTAATATTGTATTATTAACATGGTTATCTTAAGGAAAAAGGTATTTTTCCTTTAAATTATGGAATACATCTCAATTTATCCTAATATGATGATATTCTATCCTCAACCCTAAGAAGTATAACATATTTCATAGGTGGAAATCAATCTACACCCATGGAACATGTCAAAGATGTGGCCAACTTATGTTCATTCCACCATGTTACGCAAGAGAATTTTTTCATCCATTTACTTTATACATCCTTCAATGGAAAGTCATTAAAATGGTATAATAACCTTCGCTTCAATTCTATTTCCTCTTGAGATGATTTAGGTATAATATTTTGTAGATAATTTGAATACAAATAAAATCATCTATCGCTTTTCAATCAAATAACTACCATCAAGAGATAACCACATGAATTCATGATCTATTTTAATAATAGATTCCAAAAAACATGGAATAAATACCTCCTATGATAAGGCCATTTCCTAAATATGCTTTCCTATACTTTTTGAGAGCTTGAAATTTTGACATTTGTATTATAATTTAATAGGTGGGTGGTAGGGCACTCCTAAGTACCTATGAGATTTCTATTAGAGATGAAAATAGCCTAAATAAGTTTGTAAACTTACACATAGGCTTACAATTCCATGTTTTCAAGAATTAAATCCTATTCTACCTCCTTAAAATCCATTACTAGCCTAATTACAGCCCCTCAAATTCAAGTTCAAGCTCCTCATAGTCAATCTGATGTGTTTTGTGAGCTAAAAGGTATGTTACAATCTTTTAGTAATGGATTGGTTTAGTTGAAGAGGAAAAAATATCAAGCCAATAGGCCATATAAAGCACATAATAAACCCACATATCATCCATATAGAGTAAAGACCTCCTTACTAAGGCTATAGAGATAACATACCTTCATGAAAATTATTAGATGCATTATACCAACAACAAAGAAAACTTTAATTAATCCTAATGTTCCTTCCTCAACTAGGCATTTGTTCTAGTTTAAAATAGTTTGATACAAGATTCAAGTTTGTAGCTCTCTAATACTAATGATGTACAAAATCAAACTTCAATATCACCAAATATGATAATTCCTAAAATGACATAAGAAGAAGCCTTTCTTTAATAAGGGAAAAATAATGAATCTATGATGCAACAAAGAGAAGTGAATCATGGATAAGGAAAAAGATATGAAACCTTGGTAAATTTTCAAGTTGGTGAACATGTGGTCATAAATTATATTAGTGAGCCTAGTAAATCAAATAACTTTGTTGTAGCCATTACAAGGTCCAAGATAAGGGATATAGATGAGGCCCAAGAGGTAAATAACACTTCAAATTTTAATAATATGAATTCTAAAAGTACTAATTATTATATTGCTACTTATTTATCTCAAAGAAATTATCATGTTCAAGCAAGCAAGCTTCACCAAGTGCTTCAAGCACAAGATCATCCTATTGATACAAAGGTACAAATAAAGTTTTAAGGATTATCCTTTAACATAGTGGATCATATGAAGAATACTAACATGAATATTAATATGTGTTATTAATTTAAAATCCTAAGACAAAATGATACACTTATAGATGAGCTTTCAGGTCTTAGCTTATCTACAAAACTAGCAGAGAAGGAAAGTGTGGTTTTATAAAATTTGGATCATCAAGAGAATAAATAATTACATTAGGTATATAAAGGGGTAAATGTCATAAAATATGACAAAAAATAAGTAAGACACCTCTTTTCTATCTTTTCTTGATTGTTGATGATGCACTTGTTCATTATTTCTTGGTTGATAGTGGATTAAGTACCATACTAATATCAAAATAGATTGTTGATAGGTTGGGTTTGGTGTACAATCTAGATACTAAGGGTGTTTTGAAAATTTATGGATCTCTAACAAAGATAGTGGGTATATTCAATAATATGAAATTAAGACTTCATGCATGTCTAAATGTGACTATTCAATAAGATGTGGTAGTGGTGGATCTTCTTCCATGTTTTTCTATGTGCTTATCACATGACTTCACATTAAATATAGGTAGATATATTTCAAATGACTGGACATAATTTTTTTTCAAAATAAAGTATAAGTTACAACTCATTCAGAGCATATTACTAATTTTCATATAGAACCATACATGCCTATTATTATTAATAATAATTGTGTCATCTCAGATGAAGTAGATCAAAGTAGTAAAGTTGAAGTACCTCATATCTTAATGGTGGGTATAATTTATTTATTACTGAATTTGATACTAATATTCATGATCATGGTCCATAAAAAAATATATAGGAATAAGGATATGTAATTTATTGTTTTCATGATGATGGTGCACAAATTCTAGATTTATACAAAGAAGGTGAGCTAAATTTTGATTTGTGACAACTCTAATTTTATGATAATAGAATAAACATGGCACATGGTATAGTATGATGATCATTACACCATCCAAAAAAAGTTAATTTTCTTTTATAAATTTTTAGCTTACATGCTCTAATAATATGGGAGAATATGAGGTTTTAGTTCATGGTTTGCAATGGGCTAGAATGATTGGGATAGAAATATGGGAGATAAATTTTTATAGGAATTTGGAGATAGTGATTTTGTGGTACATCAAGTAAGAGGGTTTAATTTATTTACAATTGTATTGATAAAATAATAAAACATAATGTATGGGACCTTTTGGAAATTTTTGGTGTATTTGACATACAAATAGTGGCTACAGAGAAATAATCATGCAAATAGGTTGGCTACAATTAGAGCACTATTTGACATTCCATTTGATGTAAATAAGAATAAAACCTAGACATACATTAAGATTATGGTAATAAAATATATTCTTAATAATATTTTTAATTGGAAAGTCTTTGAATATAATGATTAAGTTCTTATTTCCTACAAGAAGAGGCTAAATTCTCTTCTAGAAATCAATAAAATTGTTCACAATTGTATGGTGATTAAATAGTTAGGCTCAAGTATAACAAGTTACAAAAGGTTATTGTAACACCATGGTAGAGTAACATTTAGGGAGGCAAAATTTGAATTCAGAATGAGCAGGAAAAGAACCAGGGAGAATTTGGCAGGAGGGATAGATCCTGGGGGAACAACAGAGGAAGAAGGAAAATATGGAGGGCCAGGATTATCGATTAATGCTGACAAAGGAAGGGATTCATTTGTTTACGAGCCCTCTAGTGGGGTTAGAAATACCCCATTGAATAGTGTGTTAGAACAGTACACAGAGAAAGTGAAAGATAATGCTGAATATAAAAAGGAAAAGAATTCTAAAAGACAGATAAGGGCCCTTAAACAAAGGATCTGGTCATCATTGTTTAGGAAAAAACCAACTGGGAAATCCCTTTTTCCACTGGTGACATCTAAATCATGCTGGGAGAAAGGTGAGTTTCATGTTTTTATCCCAGATCCTTTACTTGATTTCTCAGTGTCATCTATGGAACTCACTCTAGTGGGTAAGTTTCTAGGAGCTAGACCAAATATAGATTCACTCAAAAATATGATCAAAAAGAAATGGACTATACGTGGAGACGTTGACATTGCACCAATGGTGAATGGTTTCTTCTCTTTTATTTTCAACTGTAAGGAAGATTTGAATAAGGTTCTTAGTGAAGGGCCTTGGTCTTTTGGAAAATGCTCTCTTACAATCAAAAAATGGGAACTAGATATGGATTTATCAGACTCTTTCTTCTTAACTACCCCTATATGGGATAGACTTCTTGGTCTTCCTTTAGAATTATAGCATGAGGACATTTTTAATGGAATAGCTAGTTCATTTGGTGAGTTAGTGGCAGTGGATAATGCCACAGCTTCAAGAACTAAACTCCAAAGTGCCAAAATTTATGTTAAAGTGGCAGACTTGAACCATCTTCCTAAAAAAGTGGAATTATTTTCAAAGCTTGGTAAGAAAACCCAAGAGATTATCTTTGAAGATTTTCCAAACACCTGCTATGCGTGTAAGAAATAGGGGAATTAGGTTAAGAACTACCCCAACAGGGGTAGAACCCATCCTAGAAGTGTCCAGGAAGGAAAAAATATTAAGATTCAACAAAAGAAAATATGGAAGGTAAAAGAGGACAATCAAAAGATAGGAAAGAATCAAGAAGTTTTAGCAGACCCATGCACAGAAGAGGATAAAGTTTCTACAACTGAAGAGGATGGCATCCTAAATTTATTATGAGATATAAAGCCTCATTTAAAAAAAGTTAGTCCCAAAAATGAAGAACAGGGGATGAACTTAGAGAATAAAAAATTAGAACGTTTAACAGAGGAACAAACAAATCTTCTAAACAAGATCGTTGGTACCCAAAGGTTAGAAAATCAATTTAATGAGGTAAAGGATAACGATGGGTTAGAGGAAGGAGAAGTGTTGCCTGAAGGGGAAAAAAATCATAAGAAGGAGAGCTATGTGATACCTAGATGGGGTAGAAGCAAGCGTCATTTAAGGATGATAACAACATTCCTATGGAAGAGGCCCCATTGGCAGAAGAAAATAAAGAGGCATGTAAAAACTCAAAAGACCAAAAGAAAAAAGATGAGAAAAAGAACAATACAAAGAATATATTGACGAGAAGTGTCAAGGCAAAATCTATTGGTCTTCCTAGGCAAAAATAAGGAAGAGGAACTGAACCGTAATCCAAGATAAAACTGGATGTTGGCTCTTTAGATAAACCTAGGAAAAAATCTGCAAAGAAGAACAGAGAGATGGAAAGCAAATAGAATATTGTAGATGGTAGGCAGACAATTTTGTCGCATTTGTTCCAAAATAATAAAAAGTAATGAAAATATTAAGTTGGAATATTAGGGGGTTAAAGAGCATAATCAAAGTAGATATAGTTAGGAATTTTTCCAGAGATCAAAAGCCAGATTTCCTTCTGCTTCAAGAAACCAAGATGATTAAAGAGAAAGCAGAATAGATCAAAGACTTTAAAAATTACTCTATCAAGGTCAATAGCTCTAAAGTTGCTTCAGGGGGCACCATGATGCTATGGAAAAAGAATCAATATTCTGGTTCTATTTTGATAAAAATTAAAAACCTTATGGCTATTAAAATTACTAGTTTTGACCAAAAGGAAAGTTGGTATGTTGTAAATATCTATGCTCCCAATGTCAAGAACCAAAGGAAAAAGGTCTGGGAGACTATCTCAAATCTCAAAAGAAAATATTATTGTGGGCGATGGATTATAATGGGAGATTTTAATGTTCCCCTCTATGAACACGAGAAAAAGGGGGGTAATACTATTCAAATGGAATGGAGAATCGATCTCATGGAGTTTATAAATAAAGGACTAATGGATATGGAGTTGTAGGGAATTTAGTTTACATGGAGCAATAAGAGAATTGGTAATGACTGTATATAGGCCAAGCTTGATAGGGCTCTCATCTCTCCAAATTGGACAAAAGATTGCATATGTATGTTGGAAGCATGCCATAGAATAGGCTCAGATCATTACCCTCTTCTCTTCATAGTGGTCAAATTGAACCAGAAAAAGAATCATCCTTTCAGATTTGAAAAGATGTGGATGCAGCACCCACAGTTTGAAAGTAAAATAGAAGAGTGGTGGAATATACCTATTGAGGGGACAACCTTCTTTAGAGTTTCATCCAAGCTCAAAAATGTTAAAAAGGAAGTTAACAAATGGAATAAGGATTTTTTTGGAAATATCTTCGAGAAAAAGAATACTATCAAGGAGGAAATTAGTAGAATTCAGGAAAAAATTCAGCAAAACAGATACACCTCAGACTTCCTTATAGAAGAAAGGGAATAATTGGTTCAATATCAAGAAATTATAACTAAAGAAGAAATCTATTGGAGACAAAGATCTAGGGTATTATGGTTGAAAGAAGGAGATAAAAGTACAAATTTTTTCCATCTTTCCACTCTGAAGCATAGAGCTAAAACTCATATACAATACTTGAAAAAAGGAGATCAGAAGATGATAGAGGAAAAGGAAATAAAGGAGGAAATGCTTTCCTTTTTCTCCTTCCTGATGAAGGCTGATATAAATATCAATTTGGATAGTCAGGCTGATATCCTATGTGTGGTTCCTCCTTTGGTCTCAAAGGAGCAGAATAACATGTTATGCTCCATACCTAAGGAGGAGGAAATCTTCAAAGCAGTTAGTTCGTTAGGAGGAGATAAAGCACCAAGACCAGATGGATTTCCCATGTTCTTTTTTCAAAAGCTATGGAAACTTGTTGGCAAAGATGTAAGTAATGCGGTGAAGGAATTATTTGGATCCAAACAGATGCTAAAGGAAGCTAATGCCACTTGTCTGTGTCTAATTCCAAAAAAGATCAGAGCTGACTCTCCTGATCAGTTTAGACCGATTAGTCTGTGCAATTCCTTCTATAAGATTATATCCAAAGTTTTTACAACCAAAATAATTCAAGTGATCCCTTTGATTATTGTTGATCAGAAAAATGGATTCATCCCAGGAAGACAAATCCTCAATTCTGTAATTACTGCTCATGAGAATATTCATTCATTGTTCAGCTCTAACAATGAGGGGTTCATTATGAAAGTTGATATTGCAAAAGCATATGACAAGGTGGACTGGTTATTCCTTTCAAATAGTCTTATTGCCTTTGGCTTTGAAAAAAGAGTGGTTGATATTATTAAGCAGTTGATATCTACTACTTATATTGCTATGTTGGTAAATGGCAGTTCGTCTCGCTTCTTTAAACCATCAAGGGGATTAAGACAAGGGGATCCTATATCCCCTATTATGTTTATAATTATGGTTGATAGCATGGGACGTTATATAGGGGACTTATTCCATAAAGGTTTATTTAAGGGTTTGAAACCCTCTTCACATCCTTTAATATGCTCCCATGGTCAATTTTTTGACGATACTATTTTCATGGGGCAATCTGAAGTCACAGAAGCAAGAACTTTGAAGAAAGCTATAAATTTATATTCAACTACCTCATGACAACTGATCAACTGGAACAAAAGTGTAGTGTTATTCACTAATACCCTAAGTCATAGATAAATCAAAATAGCTAAAATCCTTGAATGCTCCATAAGATCTTTCCCCTCCTCTTACCTAGGTCTCCCTCTTGGGATGAAAGTTCCTAAATCTTTTTGGGAAGGACTTATTATTAAATTTAGCAAGAAACTTGCGGGATGGAAAGGTAATTTTCTAAGTCAGGCAAGAAAGCTTACCCTCCTCAAAGCAAGTCTTCAAAGCATACCCACTTATGCTTTGATTCTTTTCAGAATTCCCACCAAATTTGCAGAAGCTATTGAAAAAATTTAGAGAAAATTTCTTTGGATAGGTACTGAAGAGAAAAGGAGAATGCCTTTAATTGCATGGGATAACATTTGAAAACCTGTTAGGGAAGGAGGACTAGGAATAAGGAAAATTAGAGGTATGAACATAGCTCTCTTAGCCAAGCAGGGATGGAGGGTTTATCAGGAAAACAAAGAATGGAGGAAAATATGGAAGCATAAGTATTTATTCAAGGCAAAGTCCCTCTCTGATTTCTTTTCTTACCCTGACGTCTCCCATCCATCTGCAATATGGGGGGCAGTTCAGGGTACTAAATAAGTTTTAGAAGAAGGAAGCTCTTGGAAAGTTGGAAATGGAAAAAAGGTGAAATTTTGGGAGGATGTTTGGTTAAAAGGAAAACCTTTGAATGATGAAATCCAAGATAAAGAAGCAATAGACCGATGTAAGCAAAGAGTGGGAATAATGGTTAACCAATATTGGAAGTACAACTCTTGGGTGAACCTTACTGATCTTGATCAAGATTTCAAGGATATACAACTATCCCTAAATGCTATATCTCTCTACCCTAATCTTGAAGATAAGATTGTTTGGCTAAATGAGCCTAGTGGACAGTTTAAAGTTTCTTCCATTTCACTTCAAAGGGAAATGGCAACAAACCTTTGTGGACAATGGCCTGGATTAAGGGGCTCATCCCTAAAATCAAAATCTTCTTTTGGACCCTCCTCCAAAATAAAATCTTGACATTGGACAATTTACAGAAAAGAGGAATATATGTTGTGAACAGGTGTATTCTTTTTAAGAAGGGCTTTGAAGATAGAGATCACTTGTTTGTGAACTATTCTTTACGCAACAAGTTTGGAAAGAAATCCTCAATCTATGGGGTATTGCTTGGATTCACCACAAAAATGTGGAATTATCTCTTAAAAGTTTGTATTGTCCCTCCAAGAATCCTGAAGTTATATTTTTATGGAAACTAACTCTTCCACATATTTGTTGGGGAATATGGAAGGAAAGAAATAATCAAATTTTTAGAAGTAACAAACTACCCGGATGGGTGGTGGGGCAGAACATCATTAGAGCTATTAAGGAGAATTTTTCATCAAAAAGGAATCCAAACCCAACCTTTCAAGTGGATAATCCCTTAAGAACAAAAAATTCTAATGGTAAACCTAAAAATCCTTAATTAGGTGTTATCTAGAATGTCCCCCCTCAAGGGTGGATTAATGGAAACTTTGATGGAGCTACTACAGGGAATCCATGGAATGAAAGATGCGGAGGAGTCTTGAGAAACCATACAGGAAATGTAATCAATGCTGTTGTAATCCCCATTGGAAAGTCAAATTGTCATATTGCCGAAGCTTCTGTAGCCCTTCAAACCATCAAACTAGTTGTGGATTCGGGATATTCTAAATTATGGCTGGAAGGGACTCATTGAATATCATAAATATTATAAACAATAAAAATTTTGTGTCATGGACTATAGAGGCTATGGTGATGGAGATGAAAACTTTAATCAAAAAATTTGAAAAAGTAACAATTACCCACACCTACCGTGAAGCCAACGGAGTTGCAAATTGGTTAGCAAATTATGTAGTTTGAAATGGACACAAAGTGAGGTGGTAGGAAACATTAGAAAATAATGTGGATCTTAGAGCACTCATTCATCATGATTCAACTCATGCAAAAGAGGGAAATATTAGAGTGTAATAGAAAACTAATGAGTTGGAGGAGTGGCTTCACGGGGAAAGGTTTACAATCATTAAAAAGGAAGGCCCTCAAGAATGAGAAGTGGATCCTAAACGTGCCTAAAAAAAGGTGAGTTTTGAACCAAATTGGTAGCAGGTGGGATCATTGTATAGTTTATAGTGATTGGGTATCAAAGGAAATCTGCATGGCTCGCATAAGGATAGGAGAACCAAGGAAGCAGGAACCTAAAAACTATGAAGAGTGGAGAGCGAAACAAGATGTCTAGAGAATCCTGTAGAGAGGGAAGGTTGTGAACTATATGGAAAGGCTCCATGGTTCAAAACCTCATGTTACAATGGCTTTTTTCAAAAACTAGATTGATGATAGGGTCACTATGCATGGCATGACAGTGAATCTAACAGAGGAATTTATAGCAGAGGTTATAGGGCTGCCTACAAAAGGATTAAAATTCTCCAAGCAAACTAGCATTTAAAATGAGGCCTTTTGCAAATTCCCTAAGACAGATGTTGAAGAGCAGAAGCTGGTAAAGAATGGGGATTTCTATGAACTAGAATAGATTAAGGGTATATGGAGGGATGTCTTATGTTGTATTCGGGAGTACTTCATCCTCGATGGAAGAAGTAAGAGAGTCCACAAATTCCACTTTGTATTCCTAAATCATTTCAGACACAAAGTAAGAATTTCCTTTCCCTTTTATCTGTGTTTCTCTTTGGTCCAAAGTTTATTCACTCATAGGAAGAAGAAAATGCGTCCTATTTTACATGAAGGATTAATTCTGATAATTGAAGGATATTGCAAGAATAAGGCCATGGTTAAGAACCCTTATTTGGGGAAAAACAAGGATTCACGGAGTAACAAGATTGAAATTATTAAAGGGAAAGATAAAATCAAAATCAAGCCCCCTAGTGTCAAGAAGCAGAATGTTGATGAGGACACAGAGTGGGAGAGAACTGATAAGTCTAGGGAGGAAAGTTTGGAGGAAGAGGGAGGAACATAAAGCAAGAATACAAGTTCCAATGAGGACGAAGAAGTTCAAGAGAAGAATGAGAAAGGAGTCAACATAGAGGAGGAGTCTGAAAATAGTGAAGATGACTCTGAGGAAAACCAGCAAGTGTTTGAGGATGATAAAGTCGTGGATGACCCTGTTGAGGACCTTGTTTTAATAAATGAGAGGGAAAACACAGTTCAGGCTGATAACCAAGAAATGGACCTGGAAGTTCAAATTGAAATGAAGGAACAAAATCAAAGGGGAAGGGAGGATCACTTTGAAGAAGGTGGGAACAGTCCTAATAAGAACACAAAAGAGTGGAGTGATAAAATACAGAACAATGGAAGGCACACACCTATGAGATGGGTTAATTTCAAAGTAGAGGCTATCCTCCAACTCGATTCATGGATGTTTAAGGAGATAATGGAACTCAAAATGAAAATGGAAATTATGGAAGACAACCAGAAGGCAATTTGGAACAAAATCAATAACATGGAAAAATAGATGAGAGACATCCCCATCAAGCTCAAAGACTATGAGAACAACCTAAGGGAACTCATCAAGGAGAGAAAAATGAAAATGGAGGAAGTTACATCTAACATATGTGTTGCAGCTGTTAATATTAGAAAAAGAGCTAATGAGGAGATCAAATCTTTGGAGGGGCCTAGCAAAAGGATGAGACAGAGCTCAAGAAAGAAAGCTATGCAAGAGGGAGCCATGTCGATGGCTACTGCCATTTAGGATACTGTTGTGAAAGGTAAGGAAGCAGTGAAAATGATTTTGGAACTGGAAGAATAGTCTGGTTCTTTTAGTTGGTTATGTTATCTAGTCATGTTTCCTGGCTTTTTGTAATCTTTTGACTTTGGTGTTGCCAGGTCTATGTAAAACCTGGGTTTTGACTTGTGGTCTTTCAGGTGGTTTCAGGTCCATATAAAACCTATTTTTTCTACTTCTCTATAGTAGATTTTAGGTTTTGCCTGTGGTCGTAAATGCTTCATTTTTCTATCCTTGTATTAGGGTTTCGGGGTCCCTTCAAAACCTATTTTTACCTTAATATAAAAACAATTGAGAATATTTTGAATAGGGGTTATGAGGTAATAAGAGAAAAATTTATTTTGTCTACCAAAGAATAACATTATGTAAGCATTGACATAGTCAATCGGAAATATCTCAAACTTGGTAATGTATGCTCTCAATCACAAAACTATTCCTTTGTTCATCTATGTAGAGAGTTTTTTGATGTGTTTTCATGGGAGTATAGCAATTCAAAAGGTTTTGGTCCTAGTTTTACTAAACACAACATTGAATTAGAAGAAGATACAAAATTGGTGAGGTGAAGATGAAGGCCAATTAACCCAAAGATGGAACATTTGATGATAACATATCTTTACAAGTTGATTTAATCAACTTTAGCTTTCCCATCAAGAAGTCCACTTTGCTAGGTAATATTTTTCTTATTAAAAATAATGGATGAATCAGATTGTGTGTGGATTTTCATGCTTGAACAAGGCCTCACTCAAGGAACACTATCCCTTGGCATCAATGCAACAAACAATATGATTAGTGGTTGGTTTGGAAAGGTTTTCATTGATATATGGTTATAGTGGATATAACCAAATACTTTTGAAAGAAGAGAATAAATAACACATAACATTTACCACCAAGTGGGGAACCTTTACATATAGAAAACTACCATATAAGTTGTCCAGTATAGGAGTAACATTCAAAAGAGCCATGCATATGACCTTTCAAGGTTTGATCAATAGGTCAATTCTTGTATATTTAGATGATATTAGAATTTTACAAAATCATGAAAATGATCACACGCTTCATCTTAGATAGGTATTTGAGAGATGTAGGAAACATGGGGTGTCACTTAACCCAAATAAGTATGTGTTTTCATTATATGAAGGTAAACTTGTTGGTCATGCTGTTTGTAAACATGGTTTGAGTATTAGTCTGTAACTAATAGATTTTATTCTTACATTATCCTTACCCAAGCATAAGAAATAATTGAAAAGTTTCCTTGTAATGATTAACTTTATAAGAAGGTACATATCTATTTTTTCAAGTTTGTCAAATCCTCTTGTAACTATGTTTAAGAAAAACCAGAATTTTATTTAGACCATGG
>JARHVA010007948.1:282500-362500 GCA_037957365.1 Torreya grandis | reverse complement strand
ATGATATTCAACATATAATCATCTTGATTATTCAATAGTAATATTTTTTTAAAAATAAACTTATAATAAATAATAACCCAATCAATTCACACAAACTATGGTTTATTAACTCACACTTAATGTGTATATCTGACCTTACATGAATATGAGGTTGTATATATAACAAAGAAAAAATAAATTTAATATTTTAGTATGATAACCAACTAAATTTACTCATAGACAACAAAATAACCATTTAAACGCTTTTGACATATAAGCAATTATTCATAGTTAACACATAAGTATTTATACATACTCGACACACAAATGGTTGACTCACTAATATAAGCTAAGTAGAATAGTCATCCCAAACAAACATTTATAAAAATGTGATAACAATAAACCATTTATAAATAAACATTCAATGAAAATGCATCCAAAAGATATTGAATGAACCCAGTTTTAATATTCCAAAATCTAACTGTAATGAAAAATCTTAAACAATATCCTAATTTGTAATAGCTAAATTAATATATTGAGCCATTTTAATTTATAAATGAACATAATCAAATAAATAGTCATATAAAACTCTATTTGTATTCCCTATTAAAACAATATATTAAGCCATTTTATAAAAATGCAAAATAACACACTATCATATAAATTAACTACACAAAGTGATACTCAGCCATGTAATAAACCATACAAAGATCTTGTATGCATACTTACCCTAACCCTTCATACCCATGTTATACTTAATAAAATCATGGATTTGATTCTATGTGGGGATTCATCCTCCCCTGGGTTCAAATCCCTAATCTTCTCAAGGGTTTTAAAACACTAATAAACTATTTTAAAAAACCCTAAAACAATTTTATTTATGAATTGTACAACATGAATACCAATTTTTAGAGTGAGCCAAGAACAAAACTCTACATCTTAATTTCTCTAAATTAGTATTTTTTCCTTGGTTTATAAATAGAAATCCCTCTTTTCTCTTATTCTTTATTGTCAACCACAACCTTTATGAAAAATCCAAAAACTCCATCCTCCTTTATTGTTTTAATAGCCATATGATGCCATTATAGAACCCCTAATTTTATGGAGAACCATTATCATTCATTATTATCCAATAATTACATTCCATAACACAAGAAATTCTTGTCATACTTCTAAAAACTCATAGCTTGATCGTAGAACAACATACTCTCCTTTAAATTTACTTCAAATCATAGTCAAACCCTATCCACCCAAGTTGCATGGTTAGAATAACAAAGATGAACCAAATTATCAATCCCCAAATTAGGGTTGTCATTATATTATGTCAATAAACATAATGATTATGTTTAATAAAAACATTTAAATGCCTATATCAAAAATCTTAAGAATTAAATAATTAAACAATCACAACTTCATACCTAGTTAATCCTTAGGTATTAAAAATTATGCCACCCTAGGTATCACCTTAATTAATTCTACTTAGGTCTAAGTTAGATATAGTTTATTAATTACTTGAAGAATTTCATGATGGACAAGGTGGAGGCCAATTTTTATCAAGCATAATAGCCATAAAAATCATGAGGGATGGACACTATTGGCCAAACATATTCGGAGATTCATATACTTATGTAAGGAAGTGTGCATTTTTTGTAGGAAAGGATAATCTCGATGTTCTATCTCTTCAACCATTTCAATAGATCAACCCTATTTTGAATGGGTTTTGGACTTCAATGGTCTCATCAATCCACCTTCTATATTGGGCCATATGTGGATACTTACATCTACAAATTAATTTACTTCATGGATATGAGTAGTGGATTTGAAAGAAATAAATGAATTTAGTGCCTTGGAATTATATGAAGTTTTGTTAAAAATATTTGATGTTCCTCCTACTATAATTTAAATAATGCGATGGAATTTTTAGGGGCTAAAATTAGTTAATGAGCTTTGCAAAATGGTGTGTATATTAGTAATTATTCCAATCGTTATCCAAAAGGAAATTTCTTTGATGATTTTAATTAAAAAAATTGTTGAATATCATTAGGATAATGATTTAAGACGTTCAAAGGACTTGGTATTTGAATTTAAAATCAACTTTATAGGATGATAAGATCACCTTTAGGAGTTCCATTACTATTTCACCATACATGCTAGTGTATGAGAGAGAAGATAGATTGACAATATCACTTAAGATATATTATTTAGAGCTGATGCATCATCTATAATTGGAGAGTGATACCATGGAGGTAATAAATTTTAAACTTATGGAGTTAGAGGAACTCTGAAATCATTCCATGTTAGCTATGGAGATTTATCAAGCATGAGTAAAAAAAACATTTGATAGAAGAACATTTTTAAGGAGATTTAAATAAGTTAACTTGGTTATAAAATTATATGATGATAGAAAAAAAATAGGAATACACACAAATTTTGACTCCCTTTAGAGTGGTCCTTACATGATCTCAAGATGCAAGCCTCATAATGCCTTCAAACTAGCTACGATGCATGTGAATGAGCTCTGAAACATAGTAAATGGGATTCATCTTAAACATAATTAATTAACATAGGTTATTATCTATACATATTAGTTTTATATTTAATTTTACTCCAATATTTTTTATGCACATGTTTTTTAGTAGTTTTAGTTTTCACATTCCTCTAAGTGTCATCTTGCACACTTTTTATTTGGTAGTTATAATTTTCAATTCAATAAGTGATTATGCACAAGTGTTTTAGTTTCTTGAGGGAATTTTAAATTTAATATTTGGTTATATTTTCATGAATATATAACCCAATTGATATAACTACTAGTCTTGATTTTTTAATAGGGAAACATCCCAACAAAGTTGCTAAGAATGTTGATAATTTGGCCACCAGTAGTCAAAATTACTTATGTGCAAGTTTTAAATAACAATAAATTAATTTATTGAAGAATAAAATATGTATAAAAATATCATACAATATTCATCAAGACAAAACCATGATCAGGAACAAAATACAAGTCTAAATTTTGATAGAGGTTTCTTTTATTCCTCTAACTAGTTAGTTGCAAGCTATTGAAGGTAATTTTCAAATGATTGGTATATGAAGGTGAAGAATATTCAGTTAAAATGGTATTAATTTTATTATTTTAATAATATAAAATCAATATTGAAATCCCTTTTTATAAGTTATAGGTCCTTAAATTTATGAAAAATCCTTAAGAACTAAAGGTGCTCTAAAACACTTTTTAAACCCCAATGTCTATGTTTTAAGCAACATGTTTGCATTTTTGAGTTATTTTTTACAAAATAAAATTTATGTGACATATTACTTAAAATAAATTAAATTAATATACCTTAATAAATCAAAATTTCAAGTCAAATAATGGATAAAGGTATAGGTAGCAGGGTTTTAGGCAAGCAAAAGAGATGGTAAAAAAATAAAAATTTGAGAGACTCAACAGATTAGTTGAGAAAATAAAATAGTTATAATGATGAGAGGGGTTAATATATATTATAATTAAATAATAATTATGTATTCATAATTCATAAAATGTAGACCTATAGAAATTCCAAAATAAAATTATGCAAGCTAGGAAACACCAAAAAGTGCATATTTTGCATTTTATTAAATTAAATCTCTTAAAGTTTTACATAGAGGTATTTTTTATACAATTAAATGTTTTAAATTTATTTAAGGTCTGTATTATACCTGAGAAGATATAAAATATGAAAATATAGGTTTGATCATGAAGGAAACAAATGTTTTTTTAACTAATTTGCTCATAAATGGAGCTAGAAATGAGTGTTTCAGGTCCTTCCAATGGAAAAAAATGATTTTAGAGTGGTTATAATTAATTTAAATGTTTTAATAAATGATAATGTAAATAAAAAAAATTAAAATAGTATCTTCTCATTAAAAAACATCTCAAGGTTACCCTCAGGGCAACAACCAAACACTTTTTTGTAAATTTTTGTTTGGGCATTTGATGAATATTCTTGGATTTTATAAAAAATTTGTAAATATTAAACATTAATATATATTAAAATAATGTATTATGAGTTTTTTTTAATTCCTATAACTCATTTTATACCCCCTAATCGAAATCAAGGTTTCTTGAGGCCTAGAGAGCATAAAAGATCATTTTTGAAGTTGTACATTGATTTTGGAGCTTAAAATTTGTTTTAAGGTATATTAAAACATTTTTATTATGTTAAAATAATATTTATACTCATTACATTATCAAATAATTGAGATTCATCAAGTTTCAGGTTCTCACAGTGCATTCAAGAAGATTATCAAGTTCCAAAACATAGGCATATCCAAGAAGAACCAATATGGAGAGTTGTTATTTTAATAGTAAAATGAAATATTAAAAGATATATTTAATTAATAATTAAACAACAACATGATTCTATATATCTAAATTATTCACCCCATTTGGACTAAATTTATCAAAGTTAAGGAAAATATAAAGAGTCTTCAATTAACCTTAGAAAGGTGGAGTTTGAAACATGCAAGAGTGCATAAGTTGAGTTGATGTATTTGTTAATATTTGAGGCCATATTTTAATGAGATATAATATTTAAATAATCTAAATACAATATCTCTCCTAATACACCCCATGTGGGCTAATTTTAGAAAACTCAAGAAGTCAAATATGTAAGTCAAAATAGATCAAGTCAAACTCCAAGTTACAAGTCAAGAATAGTCAATTTCAACTCCAATATTTAGTGAATGTAAATAAAGTCAAAATTAAATATGCATTAAAGATCAAAAGGAGTTAACGTAAGATCAAAAAGAGTTCAATAAAAGTTGTAAAATTAAAGGGAGTTAACTCAAGACTCAACCAATATGTATGCAAGGATCATTGACTTTTCCAAACACATTAAAACTTCTCTTTTTATCCGACTAAATAATTTTAAAATAAATATGTTAAGAATATAAATATACTATGTATCAACTGGGATGTTTGATGCTAGAGTTAAATATTGATCTAAGTTTCAGTTGAAGAAGGAATGAAGTTGAGTTAGCATGTTAACTCATCCAATTCAGGGCTTCTAATTCCATTCTATAGGTAAATTAATTTTTAAATGATTATGACTATATAATGGTTTTGAATTATATAAAATATACCTAAATCATGTACTAAATCACCTTTTAATACATAAAGAGACAAATTTTCCTCCATTTTGAAGTTATGCATGAAGTGTGCACTTACTATTAATTGAAGTAAATTAGTGAATGAATTATTTTCCTATAAATATGTATGAAATTTTCACATTTATGAAGAAAATAATAAATATTATAGGTCATATCAAGTGTCTAATATTGATTTCTAATTTATTTGGAAGTGAATTCATCCATTTTTCATTCCTTCCAAGCTAGTGTGAGTGTTAGTGAAGCCATTTATGTGAAATACTAATGCAAGAGTCATTGTATTATAATGAAGTAAAAGTTTTAAAGTTATATAGATTAAAAAGTGTGTTAAATATCTACATAATTTATTTTCACATTTGTGTATCACCCCAAATTTTTAGCTTTTGTTTCCATTTTCAGCTTTATCATTGCCCCTTTTACCCTTTTCCTAGTCAAGAAGGCACTATCTAAGAGAGTTTAGATAGTTTTGGGTGAGTTTAATAAATTGAACCAGCCGTTAATATGAATATTATATCCAAATAAAGGTCACAAAAACCTTGGATAGTTTTCATTATATCAACATTAGTGAGAAAAATCATACATTCTTAACAAGGTGCACTTCTAAGTGATAAGACTAAGTATAGATGTTTTTGAAGGGGACCTCAAACCATTATATAATTTTTGATCAAATTAAAATAGATTATTTAAATATAATTAGACATATAATGTCATTTTATCTATCTAAAATCCATGGCATTAGTCATTTTGAGTAAATTTATGACATCAACAAGGGAAAATATCTCATGTCATTAGAACAATACTTTCAATGTATATCTCAATTTTTTTGATCTCTATTTTGAAAATACAAAACATTATCTTTAAAAGGATAATATTTTAGACCAATAATATTGTTATTATCATCTATCATTATTTGATATTTCAAGGAAAAAAATATTAGCTAATCAAATATGTGGTCTAATACCATGTTGTTGAATCATTAGGGATCTAATGATAAAATCTATTTTGAAATTAGATTATTGTGTCAATTATAATAAGTAAATCACACTATGTGATCAAGAATTATAGCATCAGTCTTAGGGTGTTTGATTTCCAATGTCAATAATGGAGACAAGAGATAAAAAAATCCCAGTAATTAATTCTATGTGAAAATGGGGACAACCAAAATACCGCTCTTTAATAATCTAATTTCCCCCTCCTCCTCCTAGCATTCAAATTCAAGTACCCAAGCCTTATGATCTGGCATACCAATTATAAAAACAAATCCAATATATCTATCATAAAATAACTTAATAAATCATTTATTTTCAATGATATATTACATGATGCTACTCTACCAAGTAATACTAAGCCCACATATTTTTATTATATTGTAAAAATTTAAAAAATAGTGAGCACTTCATATCTTTTTAATTAGAGGACTTGATGTATTAATAAATTATTTATCAAAATATCCCATTATAAATTCAATTTGAAATAAATTTATCAAGGGTCAAGAGGGTCCTCATGGATAATGGTTTAGATTTGAACTTATTTTGTGAGGCATTCTATAATGGCATAGGAATTTATCACAAGTATTTTGAACCCTAAAATATGGTAATCAAAGGATTTTATAATCAAACAAGGAGCCCTTTGGGAAATAATATATTAAACATAGTTTTTAGGCCTAAGAATTTATCTAAAATATGTAAATTGATATCTAATAAATTCACCTACAATATTTTTCTTAGAAACCCTTTGATTTATGTTATGATTGTTGTCCCATATACATTTGTTATATTCTTAATTTTTTAATATAAGGGACAAAATATTCATTTTCATGTGTGTGATTTCCCCTTATATTATTATGAAACTATGGAACATGCATAATTTATTATCTCACACCTTAACATGTATCATCCAAATAACATATAATCACACCAACCCTTTCCCATGAAATAATTACAAATATAGGAAAAAGTAGTAAACCAAGGAGGCTAGTCATGCTCAACATATTTATGATGAAAATGATTAAAAATATTATATAGTGGATGCAATTTTATCTAAATCTATATTCACGCCCATATGATCCTAGATATTATCATGATGACATGAATATATTTAGTATTGGATAATTATATTATAGTCCCCAAGACTATAGGTGACCTTTTTCATATTCCATGCTCAATGACACACCACCTTTCATGTCTAAAGAAAAGAAACCTATGGTGGACATATATTAACAAATTCAACCTAGAAATCTTGAACCCATTCACTTAAAAAAAATGCAACAATATTTAGATATGAAAACCAAAAGGTGACCAAGATATCAAGGTGGGAATTTTTTTTTATAAAGAGCCAATAAACATAGTTCTTAATCAATCAAAGATTGGTAATGACTACATAAAAGAAAAAATATATGAATATATACCACTTAAAATGGATCACTAAAATATTAATGATTTCAATTAGGATTATGTCATAATATATCAATCTATAAATATTTGTACCTCACTGTTTAATACACTACATTAGAGTGAAGCTTATAACATTTCATCTTATGAAAAACACAATTAGAAATTGGAATCATATACAATCACATTTTATGACCATGAGATATGATTTATAATATCATAGGTGATCCACTCAATTAATTAAATGGGAATTAATATGAGCATCAATATAATTTATGTTTACAAAATAATACTTCAACACTTTACACTCCAAACTTAATTAACTAGAAATAAGAATTACAATCCTTACTATAGGATTCCATATGTTATAAATCTGAGGAAACCATAAAACATAATTATTAATTATATTATTAATAGATATTATGTGATCCCTATAAAATAATACACACACACACACACAAATGTATATATACACATATATATCTATGACTGTGTGTGTGTGTGTGTGTGTGTGTGTGTGTGTGTGTGTGTGTGTGTGTGTGTGTGTGTGTGTGTGTGTGTGTGTGTGTGTGTGTGTGTGTGTGTGTGTGTACACATACACACACATATAGAAATACTTATATACATACATACATACACAAACACACATATATGTGTAAAGATATGTATATCTATATGTATACACACACACACATATGTATATATGTACTATGTATGTATGTATGTATTATGGGTTTCCCTAAATTTGTATATTTGTTTTGATTTGTAATCATATGGTTAGACCAAATTAGTCAACCACACTTTTATGAAAATTATAAGGATAAACTACCACACCTCACTTACTAAGTGGTATTTGATCCTAACTCAAATAAAACATACATAAAACTAAACAATCCATTATTCCACATCACATTTTCCATTTAAGGTTTCACTTTGTTTTCAACCTTTGGATCCATATTAGTTACCCTTAGTCTTACTCTTTCCTATTTCTAAGTACATGTGGAAAGAGAAATATTAGGCAAACTTATTCACATGACACTTTTAGTACATATAATCTAAACTTGGTACAAATTATTTATAAAACTCAAGAGAAAAATAAGTAACAAATGGAATTTTGTTGCATTCCTCAACAATTTCATGTTGGGGATAAAGTTTAGATACACCTGGACTAACATTGATTCTAGGAGAAAACCCATAATAATTTCAAGACCATCTACTATGGACATTACACCATTCTCCATTATATATCTAAGAATTAATTTTTCCTCAGTATTCTAACATAGGTAGGCATTCATAATTTTACCAATGTCTATCTCCTCAAGCACTACTATGGGTTGAAATTAGATTATGAGGTTCTTAAATAACTATCCTGTATATATTATTAAATTCCACTAGATATTAATCAAGTTTTTAACACGTAGACTCACCAAACTCATCAAGGGTCTAACACATGCTATTTTGTTTCAAAATAAGGTTAGTTTCCACATTAGGATATATGGTTTTATGATCACCATATGTATAAAATGCTCCCTAAATTATTGAAATGATTAGATCCCAGTGGTTCTATGGTTAGGAGTAATTTTAAGGAAGCATAGGATATAAATTATTCTATAGTTTTATTTCAGCCTATGCATATGGTAATAAATTATAAGTAATCATTTTTAACTCACACTAACCATTTCATTGATTCTATCCTAGTTTTTTAGGATGAGAGAAGGTAATCCCTCCTTTCAAGGGATGTGTGTTTTTTATATATGCACGCATGCGCATGTGCACACACACACACACACACACACACACACACACACACACACACACACACAAGGAAAATGATCTTTGTCAACAATTATTTCTTTCCCAAGAAGATAATTCCTCTAATATTTAACAAAATTAACCAAGGAATATACATCATTGTCATGTGTAGAGTACATTTTTTAGTATTTAAAGTTTTTGAATGATACACCATGAAGTGGTCATTCTGATTCAAAATATCATCAACTATCAATTGGGATGCATTTAGTTCTATCTCAAATGGATATAAGAGATATGGAAAAAAACTAGAGAACTACACTACTTTAATTTAATTATCAAGGCATGCATATGCTCTATTGTCAACTAAAAATTTATGTTGGTTTTTTATAACTAATAAAATGGTGAGGTTGATTGAAATGAAAAATATAAACCCGTTATACAAATTTTTAAGGCTACAAAAACTTCTCAACTCTACAATTTTGAAAGTGTTAGAAAATTTTAGGACTTAAATTTTTTTAGTATGCACCATAATTTAATAAAAATAAATTAAAAAACCAATATAAAATAGTTAAGCTTGGATAAAATAACACTTGATTTAGTTGACATAGAACTGGTTTAGTCACAATATGCAAATAACATGGTCCAGGTGTTTTAGATGTGCTTCATAATATTTGTAAAATAGTATAATTTCATCTAGGTAGATAATGACAAATAATTATTGTTAATATATGAATATAGTTAACCTATGAATATTAGGTTAATATGTTTCATGAATGTGCAAGGAACATTAGTCACACCAAATTACATCACTAAATACTTAAAAAAAAATGTCTTAGTCTTGAAAGTTGTCTTCCATACATCCTATGACTAAACTCAAAACTAATGATATCAACTTTGGATATCAATATTTGAAATTTATTTATCACATTAAAGCTAATATATAATGTCATCGATGTGTATAATTTGATACCTATTATTTATTTTCAAATTAGTATAAAATATTCAATAACCAACCTTTTTAAGAACCATCAAAATATGAGAGGCATAAAGAGAAGTTATTAGTTTAAAAAAAACTTTGGACAACAAGCATTGTATTTGTTTCCTAATTTTATCACTCTATAATAATGATTAATGATATAATGGAACATTAGTAAAAGGTGTGGTAGTAATAATATTAATTGAATGCTTTATTTCTTGATTAGGAGATAAAATATTTGATTCATAAAATGCATCTCTTTATTATTGTATTAGTTCAAGACTTATATAATTTTGAGATATAAACTTTGAATTTGATGTATTTGTTAGTCTTGTAAAAATTAGTGACAAATGATTGGCTTGATTTTTTTTTAATTTATATCTTAGAACAAGAGTTTGATTTGTATTCTTGGATTATAAAAATTGTACTGGGTATGTTTCAAAATATTTTTTTAGTATGTATGTGTTTTTGAATACATCATAACAAGATCTCCTATCATATTGATATTCTTCCCAATCAAAAATCTATAACAATCCATTTAGACAACATCATAATGACCTTATCCCCCAAAAATGGTCCAAATATATAACAGTGGGAAAATATGTGTTATCTATGATGAAAACTTACTATCCTTCCATCAAAGTGAACATGAATGAGGATGTAAGTTCATTTTTAACTATAGTTTGTCAATAAGGGTTTCTACAATCAATTTATTCTTCAAGCCATTAAAAATAATATAATCAATTGAAAAAGTCATGTGTGAGGTGAGATTTTGTGATAAACAAATAAGCACAACTCCCATGTGTGTTTTAATTCATTCAATTTTATCTTAGGCTAAACATATATTAGATCATTACTAATTATTTTGATTGGAATTGAATGTGTTTCCTCATTGGAAAAATTTTCGCACAATTTTCTCTTTTTTAATTGATAGCATTCATATTGGTCAAGTCTTTCAAATTAGCAAATGTAAAAACCTTTTCATTCTTTGTATGTTCTAAATGAGAATGAGAATGAGAAGATATTTTAGAATAAAATGTAGTTTTGAGGGAATATTACCTTTACATTATTATAAAAAAGATTAAAATTTTAATGTTGTGATGAAGAAGTTAGTGTGGTCTTTGATGAAGCTAGGAAAGGATACCAAGGGTATCCATGTTGAGTAAAATATTTATCTTCATCAAATTGTGATTTTTTGAATTTCACATCCAAATCATCTATTAGATAATATTTTAACTCTTTGGATCAATGAGCCAAAATATAAATTTTAAATTTTAGTATTAGTGTGAGCATACATATTTCACTCCATGCATGATGGATAAGTGATTGAGCTAGAAGATGTAGTCCTAAATAAATATATTAGAACCATGAAATATTATAAGCCATTTCATTTACATGTAATCCTAATATGAATTTGGGTAATAAATTATTTTCAATGATTTTGTCTACATATCCAAAGTGGATATGTTATTTTGATTGGTGATTTGTTCCATATTAAGAAGCTTGGTAACACCTAAAAATTTCAAATTAGTAAAGGAAATGTGATCATATACTATAAAGGCACTATACTCAAACCTAATATCCATGTACATGATATAAATATATAGTACCTCAGGGTTTATTGAGTAATTAACAATTTTGACATTTAATTTTATCATATTTTGTGGAGTAAGAGCTTCATGGTTGTCTAGTTCCTCAATTTGGGTAATTATGATTTTTTTAACTTTTGTAGTTAATGTCAAGACTATTTTTTTAAGTTGGAGTATGTGATATTGCATTATTTGGTTCACTATTTATCTTTTGAATGCTATAAATAAGACAAATTAGGCACTAGTGAGAATGAAAAAAGGGTTGTGGCTTTGTGCTCCACTAATAATATACCTTATTATAAGTAAGATATGCCCCTAAAAATAATTATTTTACCCTATTATAAAAATAAAATCATCATAGATATATTTTTTTGAATGTTAATATGAAATCACCCTTTAAAATATATTAAAATACCCACTCTTAAATTTTTTAATTCCCCTCTTACATCAATATACCTAATATTGAATCAAACAATAGTCCTATATAAACTCATGCCTATGTTTCCAATCACCATTAAATCACACATGTAATCATGATTTATAATGGTTATATAAAAAATTATATTCTTATGTTATTTACATATATTCAATGCTACACTAAGAGTGATTTACATGGAATGACTATGATAAATCATAGTTACAATGGAGTTTCATACATACCACTTGGTGGTGATACATTAACATTTAAAATAGGTCCTAATACACTTTATTTCTAGTTTAAATCAATTAATATTTATTATTTTATAATAGATTACTTGGATTCCATGGTTCGATTAAACTAGAATGAGACCTTTTACACTACACCATTGTTTTAAGTTTTTTACATGATTGTGAAGTAAATTCCATTCACAATACACTTTTTAAGCTTCTTATTATATCTCTAAAATCACAAGTTTAATCACCTAATATACTTTTAAAGGATGAATTAATTTAATCGTGTGTAATATATACTACTATTTCACCACCATTGATTATGGTTCAAACTACACTAAAGTATACAAAAGCACCTCCATTAGCTATTTTTATTCCTATAATCACATCTTCAACACCACCACCATATTATATATGAGATCCTTCAGCTCTTATTATTATAGTTACACCTTCGAGTCTTACATTTCATAATCATCCACTTATCAATATTTATTTGTAACTTATTACTAGAGATCATATCCTAACATTTATTTTATGATGAATATTACTATGCATGGTTATCTATAGATTCCACAGCTCTTCTAGTTCACTTTTTACATATCTATACTTAGGATAATGATTACACTTGTTACACATTTAATGAATATTTTTTTATACTTCAAGTGATGCATCTAAATTTTATATTATAGATTATCATATTAAGGATCTTATCATTGGTTAGTCATGACAGCCTATATCATGTTCATCACTGATATATAATTAATATACTATATTTTTATTATTATATATTTCTTTTTTTATTATATATATATATATTACATTTCATATGAATTACTCCCTCAAGATTTATTTCCTTATTGATCTATATTATAGACTTGACAGCTTGGCACTTTCTTTTTATTTTTCACATATACTCTCTTAACCACTTATTTTCAATTTCTTTCTATGTTGCACTAGCCCTTTCTTCTTTAATTGTTTATCCCATTCCAACACTTGTGTATATTTATTTATGATGAACAAATATATATCGAAACCTTCCACCTTACTATACACTAAGTTCTAATGGGTGTTTTAGGTTGTTTATAATCATATTCTTCTTATTCTCTTTTGTTTATGCCCCTTAGCTTACTTATTTTCAGTTGTATTTTAGTATACCCTTTGGCTTCTATTTATATTTGATTGATATTTTATTTTTTCATATTGTGTGAAACCCTTAGGATTTTTTTCATATCATCTACTTATTTCTTCTATAAATATTCAAAATAAAAAACATTACATAACACACAAAAAAATACATTATCGATGGATACATATTATGTGTTTGTGTATACTAGAGGTTTTTCATGTTCATGTTTTATAGATGTCATTATCATGTTATTATTTTATGCATGAAATGTAAAATATATACATTGTATATGAATATGTACTATTATATTTTATGTATCCACGCTCTTTCACACACGCTATGGAGTATAATCACATTTATGGAATTACCTACCATCGGTGTGTCTGTATATAGTATCTTTTATGGTGATAACTTTATTGTCTTATAGTTATGATATTTAATTATTATACATTTATTATACCATTTATTTATGAAAACTACATATTTAGTGTTGCATGTATATCTACATTTCATGTTTATATTATGATTATGATTTTATTTATTTACATGTTTTCTTTTGTTTGGTTGACTACTTTATAGTCTATTTTAGACACCTAAATTTGTTCTTTGTCACTTTTACACATCAACTTTGACACACTTGGATAATTCATATATATCAAACTATTGAGCACACTTTTACTTTATTAGTCTCCCCATCTACTATATTAACCACCTATATTTTCATACATATTTATTCATCATCATGTTGGTATATACAAGAACACTCCAGAATCCTAGATAGATATTATCCATACCTCAAACTCATTTTTCTCATTTATAGGATACTAATAGTAAACTTGGGTGGTGTTGGTTACTATTTGGGGTCTTAGTTTTTAAGGGCCCTATAAGACAATTTTAAAAATTTGGAAGTATCAAATAGGTTGGCCTAGGCTTGTTGCATGTTTGATCATAGGTTGAAATTAAATAAGAGTCATATATATGTATATATATATATATATATATATATATATATATCATCCATAAGATTATTATTCACTTGGACATCACATGGAAAAACTAGTATATATATATATATATATATATATATATATATATATATATATATATATATCATCCATAAGATTATTATTCAATTTGACACACTTGGATAATTCGTATATATCAAAATACTTAGCACACTTTTACTTTATCAGTCTCCCCATCTACTATATTAACCACCTATATTTGCATACATATTTATTCATCATCATATTGGTATATACAAGAACAATCCATAATCCTAGATAGATATTATCCATACCTCAAACTCATTTTTCTCATTTATAGGATAATACTAGTAAACTTGGGTGGTGTTGGTTACTATTTGGGGTCTTAGTTTTTAAGGGCCCTAAAAATCAATTTTAAAAATTTTGATGTATCCAATAGGTTGGCCTATGCTTGTGTCCATAAGATTATTTTTCTCTTGGACATCACTCAAAAAAACTAGAAATCTCTTGGAACATTATTCAAAAGTCATAAACATATCTCAAATCTTCAAGGAAAACTGTATAACAACCATTAAAGGCAATTTCAAATACATAAAATCAAAGTTTTATGGTTCCAAATATCAAATATCAAAATACATAACTGCATTCTAGATTTTTCATTATTTTGAACACACACCTAAATGGGAATATAATGTGTTATTTTATTCTTCTTAATAGTATTTTAATGTAGATAATGATTAATTATTCATTATTAGGTGGTTAGGGATATCCAACATAATATACTTTAATCAATCATGATTATGATTTGGATGAAAGAGGCATAAAAAAGTATTAGTGGGAAAATTAAAACAAATGCAAACACACACAACAAACCATATTTGAGGCACAATCACATGGTTATCATAAGTTTTAGGTGCCCATTATTTATATGCACATGTATGGTGATCCAAAAAAATGTTGGTTTTTATAGGCATATGAATTTATTATTAGTGTCTATGTAGTTTTTTAGACTTATAGAAAAATCAATTATCCTATGACATCTTACATGAGAAACAAAAAATCATAATCAAATAATTACATTATCTCTCTTATCTTGGAATTCTAAATAAATTAATTAGAATATAAATTATCCACTTTAAATTCAAATTATTTTATTTATTGCCATTTTTTATAATACGAATTAGTGCATAGCTTCCATTATTTATATCTCTTAGGTGTAAAATAAGTAATTTTTTTTTGGTGAACCCAATTATTTATTTGAACGTGAAAACTCCATATTTCCTTCAACATTAGCTTTTAAAATAATGTTTTAAATTTTTCAATATTACGGTGTGACTTTTAGGTGTAATTTATGATTTCCTCTTATTATGTGAATAAATCAAATTTTCCCCTTTTCACTATTTTTTTAGTTATTTAATCAATACATTGTATTCCATATAATAAATTTAGGTACCATATACCTAAACACTAAATTGATAGATTAAATGATATTATAGTTTATCATATTCAATTAATTTTAAATAAATCAAGTGTTTGTGTGAGAATTACATTGGAAAAAATTAATGAATTACATGATACCTATTATCTTCATAAATCATTGATAGTGAACATATGGATGTCAATGTACAAATAATTAATAATGATATGCATAAACTTGAAAACTCTTATGAATATCATATTGAACATAAGTCTAAATATCATGGTAAAATACATTCTAATGAGATTAATGGTGTAGATCCTAAATAATTAATTCACTTTTCAATCAACAAAAAATAATTAGTAAATAATTTAAGGACATAGATATTATATTGAATGTTATCTTAGATGTTAAAAATTGTAAAAAAGGCTAAGAAAAACACATATGAGGAATCACATGATGAAAATTTAATAATGCTAATTCACCTTTTAGAGGCAAAAATCCTACATTACATGTTCAAAATACTAGTTATAATACTTTTATGCATGTGTCTACACATATGGTTACATAAGGGGCACCACACTTTAATCCTCATATATCTATCAATATTATTATACAACATACTCTCCCTTATGTGCCTCATAGGCCTAAAACTTATGTTACACCATCTATTCCTAATCTATCTAATGTGGTTGAAATTAAAAATAACTAGACACTCATACAATAACTTTTTGATCTTCAAGCCAAGGTTTCTCAAATAACATAATTTTGTAATAGAAAAAGTCATACAAATAAATATCAATAATTATTACATAACCCTTTTTCCTAAAATATTTTCAACTATCCTCTTCTGAAAATATTTATTGCACCTAAGATTATAAAACTATATGGTAAATGTGATCTAAAATAACATCTTGTAGCCTTTCATGTATCATGTTTATGTAATTCAACTAATGATATGTTACTAACACATAATTTTAATAGGAACCATATATAATATGCCATGTGATTTCTATATAATTTTTTTCCCTTAAATCAGTTAATTCTTTCTATCATCTGGATGACTAATTCTTAGTTTATCTATTTATCAAATTTAGTGAGAACGTCTCCTGTTCTCAAATTTCACAACTCAAATAAGGACCTAATCAGCCCATTAGTGATTATGTGCTTTAAATACTATGCTTAAAAATATGAAAAAATCCTAATGCTAAAAATGATTTACAAGATATTTTTCAAACATAACTTACTTATATCCATTCTTTAGTATATTATGTTAAAATGTTTTCAATCTTTTGATGGCATGTACCACATGGTAAAAGAACACGAAGTGAATATTATTACCAGGAATAAAATTAATTATGGTGAAAACCCTTCCATGTATTATAAAGATAAATTTAAATACAAAACGCCTTTAAAAACTAAGGATAATAATACTAATAATGAGGCTAAAATAATAGTTAATATGGTTTCAAATCCTAATTATAGGTGTGTCTTTTCTTCTTCTCAATAGAGATAATTTAATAAATTATCAAAACCTCTTCATAAGGTTTTATAAATTTACTTGAGTGAAATATAATATGTTGCATCCACCTATGGATATTGACATGACAAATCCATAACCTAATAAATTCAATATCAATACAAATTTTGATTGTCAATATATATAATACATTTAACTAATACATGTTTTTGTTTAAGACATAATATCTAAGACCTAATTGATAATCACAAAATTGGGATTAATGATAATAACCCACTTATTAATTATTCAATTACACAACCTAGTTCAAAGCTTAATATGTTTACTAATCTAATTTCAAATCATGATGCATAATAAAATAATACTAATACGTAGGTATATATGACTTATAATTCATCCACCTCTAGTTTTATATGTTCTTAAATTTGATGAGGCTGATTGATGTACCCAATATTAGGGTCTCCATTAAGATATGCCTTCTACTACACAACCTAATAGTTCACAATGAAAATTCAAACAATAATAACATGAACTTATTTATTCAAAGAGATATCACACAAAATAAATTTATCTCTAATGATACAACATTATAATGATCAAACACAACCATAAACCTAGTTTGAACTCATAAAATCACCAAACTACATCTATAATGTGGTTATGCATTATTCCAATCCAATATCCCTTATTATATATGTGCATATAAATTATTTTAGTAATTATTTTAACTAATCTTATAATATTTCCCAAATTTTTAAATAAATTCCTTTCTCAAATGTAGGGTATATGTTTATATAGACACATAATCCACCCATTTACATTAACTAGTTTCACTAACCCATTAAGACCAAAAATATTAAATGTTTGTGATTAAATGTAAACAAATTATAATTTAAATATATCCATATATAATCCATCGCATAATCAATGCACCATAACACATCATTGACCCATTTACCTACTCACAATGTCATTAAAATCCTTATACAAATGTATAACAAATTAATAATGCAAAGTGTCCAAATGAATATAACTAAGATATAATAAGTGTGAAAGAAAGATAAATAGATGGAAAGCATCAAATTTAATTCATTTAAACTACATAATTTACTAAAGTTAATCATAGTAAAGGGCTTATTATAGATTACCATAGAGCATTTGTAATAAGAAAATAACTTATGCAAGGAAACCCTAAAACATAGATAACCTAGAGGAAAAGTAGAAATAAAATAGAACATGTGAAGACTAAAATAAATATCCTATTTCTAAAAATAATACCAGAAACCAAAAAATATATAAATATGTTATCATACTTTATTATAATTACCTACACTTTTTTGTTGATACAAGATTATAGATGGACTCGGATACTCCTACATCACATATTATAAGTAATAAAATATGTGAGCATGGTGATAATACACATAGGTTAAGTCCTAAACATACTCTTTAAATCCCACAAAATTTCTTATAATTCCTTTGCACCATTCAATATGAATCTTTCCTAACAACTTACTTGGCCAATGAATCACTTCAAAAACTAACCTCCTTCAAAATCCCTTCAATTAACTATTGTTTACTTCTCCATTTGATTCAACCTCCTTTATCTAAATTAAAAAATATACTTCCCCCTTATTATGATATTACACACTTATAGTATATTGCATCTATGGTTCACACCTTTTTCACCTTATTTTATGTCCTATTACTCTTTAACTCTACATCACCACTCTTTTTATCCTTACATGTGCTCCTTGCTACTATAAAATTAAACTAATTTAGTGTGAATCACTTTTGTTAATTTATTTTATGGATTCTTCCATCCTTCATTAATTAAATTATATTTTCTCCCATCATATAATATCTTTCCATAATATTTCCATGACCTCTCTAACAAAACACAAAAAAGCTTCTCTAGAACATCATTAAAAACCTTGTCCATGTAGCTACTAGTAATTATCTCCACTTCACATTATTAATTAACAATGTTTTCTTGACCCTCTATTAACCATGACACTTTATATTATCTTTATTGCATATTTCATACCATCCTATCTTCCTTTCCATTAATGCAGATAAAAAATTATTTATTCTTCTAATATCTATGGCAAATGTGAAAAAAATATATTTTGTCTTGGAATTGGTATAAAAAATACATCTATTTTTCCTCACATCTTCCCTCCTTATTAAAAAAATTATTACTCTCCTCATTTATAGTAAACTTTATCCTCTTTCAGGATCAATTATACAATGTTTTATAGTCTTTGATTGCATTTTTCATACTTGTGCACCTCCATTTCCTCTATTTCTATTATCCGAATGCACATGAAGTAAATCAAATGCATATTTCCCTAACTCACTACATATAAAACATGTTTTTATCAATATTCCACCTCTAAATATTCCTCTACAACTTACCACAAAATATTATCCTCCTATTTCATGTGATGATTGTGTATTCATCACACTTATTCATATCCTATTATTTTTTACTAATGTCATTTGATTTTTATTTAATAATAATTTGTCTACATGAAAAATTATATTTTAATATAAGTTCATACAAATACACTTACTCCACTATCTACAATCTCAAATTTTCAATCTCATCTTGTAGGACCCATCGTAAATCCATTAATACACCACATTAGCTTCACTTGGTCCATCTCATTATGACTTAGATAGTGATATTATACAATTAATTTTTATAATATTTAATGATTATATTATTTTTTCATAGATTCATCAATGAATCCTTTTTTAGTGTCTAATTATGAAATTACCTTTTAATTTTGTAAACACTATTTTTTAACAAGTGTGTTTATCTTTAAACTTGTGATATATTTATAGTTTTACCACATAGTTGTGTCCATTAAAAAATATTTGTATGGCCTTTTTATTGATATCATCCTCGAATTAATAAATCTCAAAGTATTATTATGTATTTGTGAGCCAATCTATTATATCTTATGGGTTCAAAATTCTATTAAGATACAAAACCTTCATTAATGTTCATCTTCCTATCTTAGATATTGATTTAGTAAGACTATATTCTCCCTCATATAATATATATTATGTTGTATCTTAATTATTATATAAACTTGATAAAATTCATCCTCTACATCACTCACATCATCCCTTTAAATTAATCCTCATTTTTTTCTTTCCTCTATTATATCGAACCTCGTCTACATAACTCACAACAATTATATGATGTCATATAGGCTTCCAATCATATTTTCAACTATTGTACCTGATCACCCTACACTTATTGGTGGCATATTTAATTTTCATAATAGTTATATTTACTATTATGCCTTTATGAAAACCTATGCCAAATTCATTTTCACAATCTTCTTTTTATTTACTCACATTTTAAAAAATTAAGACACAAACCTTAATATTTCAACCATAGAGTTATTAACCTTGATATAATATAAAATGATGCAAATATGGTTAAATGTATTTGGTAAGATATCCATTCTAACTTACATCCCAAAATTACAAAACATAAATTCACAAAATAATAATATAAATTTATTTCTTCAAATATATATTAGAAAACATTATACACTTTTCAAATGATAAAACCTTACATTAATCAATAACATAATACAATCACCAAACCAAAATCATAATGTGGTTTTAAATGAATCAAATCTATTACCCCTTCTTATATTTATGTAGGTAACTAGTTTTAGTTCCCCAATTTGGAATGCAATGTATTTTTAAAGTGTAGGGTATGTGTTTATATAGAAACACATTTCACCGATTTACATTAATTGATTTAAACAACATAAAAAGTCCACAAATATTAATTGATCATGACACATCAAGATGAACTATAATCATTAAATTAAAATAAGTCTCAATTTCAATACATTCATAAATAATTTATCAAATAATCAACACACCATAACACATGATATACCCTTTAAACTATTAATAATGTCATCATAAGCCTCATCATTGAAATATTACCACTTATTAATGCAAGGTGGATAAATGACTAGAATTAAGAAATAGGAATTTAATAATAAAGATATATAGAGGCAAAGTATAGAATTAAGTTAGCTAAAACTGTGTAATTGACCGAAGCTGACCCCCAAAAATGAATGACTACATATTAACACAAATCATTTGTGATAAGAAACCAAATTATGTAATGAACCTATAGAACATAGAGAACCTAGAGTAAAATAAGAAAAAAAATAGAACATGTGGTGATAAAAATAAAATTCTAATTATCTCAAACATAGCATGAACCACCAAATAACTAAATATTTTACTACACTTTATAAAAACTAACTACACATATTTTTTATTGATGCAAGATTAGATGTGGACTGAGATTCTCATACATCACTTATCATATAGATGGCCTTAGTAGTAAAATTATAAATACACAAGTATAATGACCAAATATTACATTTGATTACCATAAATTATTGAAATAAAATATAAAGATCATGCCTTACTATATATATCATCAAAAAAATAGTTTTTATTAAGATATGATACAATAAATGTTAAATAGATGAATATAATAAATGGAAATTAATAAATAAACCACAATTATTAATCACAATGAAAATAGAAAGGATTGATATGTAATTAATCATAAATAACTTTAAAATCAAGCCCTTAATCCCCTTAAAATAATCCTAGCAAAAACATACACTTTCCCTTTAGATGAAATAACCATGATCAAGTTATTATACTACATGAAAAAATAGAAAAAATAGAGAATGAAAAGTGGGATAAAACATCAAAGGAAGAAGAGTTACATAGTAAAAAGAGCACATGGATGAATAAAACCATAAATGAATGAGTATATGTCATACTAACATAATATAATGTCCAAAAATTAATAAACAAGTAAAAATATATGTTAACACAATGTATATAATATTCATGTGGAGATATAAAGAAAGCATGAAATGACAACATTATCTTACAGAGTATAGACCACAAATTTACACTTTCAAATATGGGTGGGTAGGAAGTCGAATCACTTGGGATGAACTAACATGGTAGCCATGGTAAAAAAAAAATACTTCCTAGTTTATTTCCCCTCTTTTGAAACTTGTGAGAAATATCTATATGGAGGACCATGGTATTTTGGGATTACTTTCCTCTTTCTCATGAAATGGAAGCTTAGTATGAATTTGGATAGTGATTTTCTAATTGAAATTTTTATGTGGGTCACCTTGATAGGACTCCCTATATAATTTTTGGAGGAGGAAGTCCCCTTGGGTATTGAACATACTATTGGACAACCAATGTCTATTGACTCAATCATTAAGTCCAAGATAATATTGGTTGAGTCTAGGTTCAATGTATATGTCTAGACAAATAAATTAGTTTTAAGAAGCACCTAAATAAAATATAAATTTAGGAATTAGATGTAGAATATTTGTTATAAAAGGTATGTGATTTTATATAAAGGATTTTAATATATTGGTCACAATTAAATATGTTTACTATCACTTAAAAATAAAATGGTAATGGAGGTGTTTGATAAGCCAGTTGAGACTAGGAATAATCCACTAGATCCCCTAGAAAAAATAAGGAGATAGGGGTAGTTGAGAAGCTAGTTGAGACAATGAATAATTAACCAAATCCCATCAAGACAAAGGTTAATCATGTTGATAAAAGGTTGGCCTTGAATAAATAATGTGATACTCCATCTAAGTATAAATTGATCTTAATAAATTCTAAGGAGATGCTTTTTTCTCCTAGCTCCTTAAAAGGGTGCTAAGAAGTGATTGTGTCAGTTTTTGAAAAATATCTATAGGTATATAGTGTTAAATTGAAAGGAAAAATTAGTAATTTTAAGATAAATACATTCCCTTTATATCCCCAAAATATAAAGGTTAAATAATTCTTGAAGGGAAGGTCACCTTAAGGCTCTTATAGAATGATTTGCACAATTCCTTCCCAAGAAAAAAAGAAGGCTACAAGTCCTCATCGGTAAAGTTTACCTTTCAATCAAAATTTGTCTAGTATTTTGAATATTCCCCAAAATTAAAGTAGCATATCCACAATAATTAAGGAAACTGGCTTACCAAATATGGGGAATTGGACTGAGGATAAAACTATAAAGAAGGAAAGGAGAAAAGAAATGCATGGGCTTACTATAAGGGGAAGAAAAGTGGAGAACAATAAGGAAAACCCATATAATATAGCAAAGTAGAACCTCAGAGATCACATAGGATCTTGAGATAGTATAAAATTATATATTATCCATGTTACCTATTCCAATTGGCTAGAGTCCCTCAAGACTTGGAAGTGGCAAAGTGAATTCTTGGGTTTCTATGTCTATTGAGTTATCCTACTACGACTTTGGAATGTTCATGTATTGCATCAATTTATTTATTTATTTTTTCATATTGTGTGATTAATTATTTTTATTCTTAGGATAGATCTTGATGTATCCAATGAAGAATTAAATGATCTTCTTGTATAACTATTTAATTATAATTTTGAATGTATGGATAATATTTCCCTCTAAAAAAAGGTGGTGGTTAGAGCATTTGTTACTCTACCCACACAAAATTTATTTTAAACATTCTTTGACTACCATTATTTTCATTAATTATAGGAATTAGAACCATATATTTGAAATTATTGACATTGTGTTAGGAATGGAAGAGGAATATATGAAATGTGATTGCATGGCTTTGATTTTTAAAGCTACTAGCTAAAACCTATTTCTATGCATTCCCAATAAAGTCGTTGAAGAAGAGAAAGAAAAGTATGACAAATCCTTGGTAGGAAAATTTATAAGAGAAATGCATGTCATTGATGAGATAAATGATTAGATGAAAATAAAATTTAAAGTTATTGATGAAGTTAAAATTACTTCTCTTGTTAACCACTATCTATTGTTTTCCTTTACTTGCAGGGATGATTACACAATAATCCTCAATTAATGGACATGGTATATGGGAAGGGAAATCCTAATGCTTCAACCTTTGATGTTAAACTAGTCTCATTTAAACTTCAAGACAAGTTAAATAACTCTATGGATAAAACTCCCTATTCCTATTCCCACCTTTTGGATGAAGTAGACACTAGAAGTCATTATGGGAATCTTTAGTTTGTTGGTGACCATTTACCTAGCCACCCAATCCTATAAGAGGTTGGTTTCATTCAAACTTTGTGTGTTAGTGAGCTATTAATATAAACTTCCCAAATATATTCATTTAAGTTTTGTATTTTGCTCTTGGAAATAGGATATAGTGTTTGATAAAGATAAAGAGATTTATTCATGTGTTAAGAAATTTGGACATTGTGAGAACTCATGCATGGTGACTCATGGTGATCTAAGCTATATTATTTATCAATAAGTTTATAATTATCCTCAGGGGGCCTAGATGTTTTATGGATAAATTATGGACCTTTACCCTAATAAAATTATCCAAAAGATTGTGAGCCAAGATTATTTACATCACATTATAAGTTTTAACAATCTATGGTGTCTCTCTTAGTTGTTCCTATTGGGTGGTTTTTTCTATATGTTGGGTCTCCTCTTATCTTTTGGCTTGTTTTTTGGCCAGTTATGTACAACACTGGGATGCAAGACTATGTCCCTTCTATGTTGGGATGCTTCATTTTGTGGTTATTTTAAGGGTTTTTATTTGGTTTGGCCTCTTCTTTGTGTCTTGTTTCCTTCTAATCACCTTGGTTTGGCCTCTCCTCATTTCCTACTATTTATATTAGTTTTTTCAGCTCTCTCTTGGGGAGTGTTGGGCCTCCCATTGAGTTCAATATAGGTTTCACACTAGTGAAAGGTGGGCTTACCTTAATTTGAACATTAAATTACAGAGTTAAACCCAACCTATGAACAGTAAGATAAACCAAATATGGGGGATGAAATAAAATGGATGGAGATTATAATTGTAGATGAGATAAGAACTAGTTCTCACGTGATTAGATGAAACATATGGATATTGATGACCCTTGGGGAAGAATGGGATCAAAGGATATATCTATTTTATACCATATGATAAATAGGGACATATAATCATGTCTTTCTAGAATTCACAACCTCTAATGACATCGAAATAAATTATAAAAAAATATTTATAGTTGATGTGGGATATATTTTAAGAGATGATAATAAAAAAATTATGGGAAATGCTAACTCAAATTAATAGAATAAAGAACACATTTCTTAAGAAAATGTGTCCCTAAAGTTATGTTTTAACAAGTGAATGAGACAACTATGAAAAAATTTGGTCCCATAGATAGTTGGGACTTGTGTATGTAATTAAAATTATCTCATTTCACAAATGAGTGAGGTATCATTAATAATATTAATTTTATTATTTTGATTATAATTTTTAAAAGGAGTATTTGTGTATCCATGAAAACTAATATTAGATTAATTTTGATTATAATTTATATATTGGTAAACATTAAATTCAATTTTATGTTTATGAAAAATTATAAATTAATATATTATACTTATGACCTTACCAATTTCTTTATTTTAATAATATAGAACTCAATATAAATTATTTCTAAAACATGTCTACAACTCTATTTTTTCTCATTCTCAAGTTTATCAGTTGTGGTTACAAGAGAATGGATATAAGGATTGAAGTGTTGAGGATTATTGGGAATCAATAAAAAACTATCAATTTAAATTAAAAATGAGAGAATTATTGCTTGATTATATTAATATTCACAAGACCATGTAGTCTGTGGGACCCAAAGCTATAACAAAGTTGTTTCATGCTATCACCACAAATTGACATAAGGGTTGATATACTAATATTTTTAATTTTATAATAAATTTTTAATTTTTGTTATTATATGATGGATATTTACCAAAAAACCCACTATTTTGTCTAGCCATGCCTCCTTGAACAAGTAGGTTAGGTTGTTTACCCTCATATTATCATTATAATTGATACATATGTTACTAGGTGAGGCACACAAGTGTAGTGAATCTAGAGGTATTGTTGAGATCTATAAAACCCAAGTTAAAACCCTTGTATGTTTTTTAATGCCTCAACAATCTCATTATAAAGGTATTTAATGTAATAATATTAGATTTAGAGGTAGTGGTGGAATCTTAAGATGTGTGTCTTCTTCCAAAGAGATATGTTGACTATAAGTGAGGATTTGATGCCATTTACATTATAGCTAACATCAAATAAATAATGATGCCAAACCTTAGTGAAATATCCATAAATTTAAAAGTATGTGTCTTTATGCAATATTATATTATTCAACCAATTCAAGTAATCTTATCATTTACCAAAGTTGTCCATTTAGCCTTACATGCATGCTTCTTTATACTTTTTAAACTATGAAGGGATAATACTCACAACATTCAATTCAATTTACTCATTTAAGTCCCTTTTTATTTAACCATATCTATTATGTAATTAATAAATTTTGGGACTTATTTTCAGTATCAAACATGGAAAATTTTTTGTGAACACTTTTAGTAATTTTTTATTATGTGTGTTCATATTGATAATTATAATAATATAAGTGGGACTTCTTTACAATTCCATCAAAATTTGATTGATAATTTTCACTCGTGTCTCTTCTTTTCAAGATCAATAATGAAAAATTATGTTTGAATTTACTTTGAGGAACAATATTTTTTAAAAATAATCAACAATGATAAATAATTGTCATGGACATTGTCATATTTAGAGTACATCATTGTTAGCTAAAAATTCATAAAAATAATTTTCATGAGAAGAGTGATAATTTTTCAAGTCAATATGTAGTTAAAAATTAAGTGTATGAGATGATATGGTTTAAGAATGAAAAAAATATAACAAGTAGTGTTTATTCTAAGCTTAGAATTTAAAAAGGTGTATTCTTATCATCTAAATTTCTTAGATTTATGTGATTTACTAATTGTTGTGACATGTAAATTTTATTTTAATATGTTATATAGTATCCTTCTAGGATGTTAAATATTAATCTCTATCTTTTTGGGTTCACTTTTATTTGTCTAAATTACTTTAGGTGTGTAATTTTTTTATTATGCAATTTTTAATTCACAAATCCTATATTTTATAAGGTGTCACACATATTATTTCCACTTTTAATGGAATATTGGAATTCCATGTCACATTTTACTCTTTTAAACTTTTCACACACTAAAAATGTTGTTCAAGGATATAATGGAGAATATTTGTAACTCCTTTTTACTTGTTAGCTTTATTTAGAGAGCACTCTCCTCTTCTTACTTAAAACACACATGATGTTTCCTATCCTTTATTATACTTGAGGTGCATTATTATCTCTTGAATTTAATTATTATTTTATATTCTCCTATTTCTTATATTATCTTCATGCAGATTCTAATAAAGGAGAATGTTGTTGTAAGCCTTCTTCGTAATGCACAAGGCATTTAATTCCTTTAATTTGGTTTCCACAATTGAAATATTGTTTATCACATTATTTCATCATTTGTGTTAATTTTGAGATATTATCTTTCCTTTTCTTATTTTTTTTTTTATTATTCAATGTTAATTTGTAAATATATTGGCATATATTATTTCATCATATTAGGGCAATGTTTTTTTAACATTGAACATTGAGTTTTTTTCCAAGTTTATGGTCAGAAGAAGCAAAAAATATTGTATTTTTTGACATTTTTTATGGATCATAACTTCTTTTGGAATTTTTCCATTACTCTTTTAATTCATATAACATTTTTTACTAAATTTTGTTACCTGATTTTAAATCTTTAGGATTTTCCACAAGCTATTTTAGTTGGAGTATGGCATTATAATAGCCTTTAAACCTATATTTTTCTTGTTATAACTAAGTGTTTGTGTTTTTAAATGAGAAATAAGTATTATCCATTTTGGTAATCCATTGTAATAATAAAATTAATTTAAGTTTATAATTTTTTTTATTTGGTAGTGAATACTAATATTGTTTTTAAGTTATAGACTTTAGCTACTACATTTTATACTAACTTTGTTATTTTGTTATAACTTTGACTTTCTCAGTATTGCATCATGACTACTTCTTCATAAGTTTGGAATTTCATTTATTATTAATCTATAACAGAAATTCATTTTGTCAATCATATTTAATATGTTGTAATATTTTATTTCAATAGTTTAGAACTTCAAATCTACTCATGTATGATTCACCATGTTTTTAGTGGACTATTTTACTTCAGCTTTGGCATTCGTTATTTCTAATCTTTATGGCAAAATAATTCTTATTCTTCAATTAGCTTATCCATATTTTAAAAGAAACATTTTATTTAATTTTGGTATGTCTCTACTAATTGATGTCTTCCCTATGTTTAAAAATGTTATACTAGTGTTATAATGAAAAGAATTGAGTTTGACATCTTCTTTGTAATGTATTCTTATATTTGTTTAATACCTAATTTTTTCAAATAGTTTTCTCCTTTGATACTTTGGCACCTTTTTTCAAATTTTCAATTTAATATTCAGCTTTGGCTTGGCATTTCAATCTATGCCCTTATCCTCATCCTTTTCCATTAGTTCAAGCAAATGCATGTTACTCTTATCATATCATGAATTCTTTATATTTTTTCATCTACAATGTTTTTATTACATTAGTTTCCCATTTTCATTTCTATATGGCATATTTCTAAGGCTTCATAAGTTTTTTTTACATTTCCTTAGTCATTTTTTACACATGATACTAAGTGGCATTCTCAATATTTTTGTTGTTCTATTATTAGTCAAGGCTTTATTAATGTTTATGTATATTTATTTTTCATAAAATTTTAGAAATTTATCCTTAATCCATTATTAAACCACTACGAAATTTTTTTCCAGTAATATATTTTTCCTCATTTAAAATTTTATCTAATGTTTTTATTTTCATAATCTAAGAAAAAGTGTATTTTTATCTCTTCATGTATTAATGACTTTATAACTAGATAAATAGTCAAGGAATGGTTGTGGTAATACTTTTTATTTTCATTATTTTAGAACACAACATGAATAAATAAAAAATAATCAAGCCATTTCTTAAATGTTTATCCTTTATCTTATGAATGGTTATTTTTTTCTTATATTCATTTTCCATTTAATAATTTTATAAAAACCCCAAAAAAAATCATTTTATTAATCAAATGATCATAAGTTTAAGACATAAACCAATATTCAAAACTTATAAATATTCATCCTTTTCGTAAATTATATTAATATAATTTTTTGGCATTTAAACAAGATTAATTTGATATGAAAGCCTATCTATTTTATTTTATTTCTTTTAATTTATAAACAAAAAATCATAAACACCTTATAATGCTTATCATATATACATTTATATATTTATGTGTCATTTTCATATATTTATATTAAATTCTATTTAATTATATATTTTGATTCAATTCAAATCTTAAATTTAATATTTTCTACTTTGTGCTTATGTTTATTGTAAGTTGTTCAAAAAATAACTTTTTAGAGATAATTGAGACCTTGTTTGCATAGTATTCTAAATACCTTCTATCCTTTATGGTGAATTTTCAATATTTTGAAGGTAGGATTTACATAATTATTTCTCTTTTTTACTAACTTATTTTGACCTTGTGATATTCAACACTTTGTTACAAAAGTTGTCTCTTTGTTCTTATCATATCTACTTTCATTATATTAAATGCGTGTAAATTGTATTTTTATTGCATGTTTGTTTCTTAACCCAAATATTGGTGTTAGACTTTTTGTTTTATAGGTTACAGTGGATAATTTTTTCCATCTCCATTTTTTACTATTAGTTCCAAGGTAGATTGAGCTTATTTTTTCATGAGGATTCTTGGGATATTGCAAATGATCAAATCTATG
Organism: Torreya grandis; assembly: GCA_037957365.1. Lineage (NCBI taxonomy): Eukaryota > Viridiplantae > Streptophyta > Pinopsida > Cupressales > Taxaceae > Torreya > Torreya grandis. Next base: position 332,197 of record JARHVA010007948.1, on the reverse strand, counting down.
CCTTGAAAATATTCTTAGTGACATATGTACTCTTATTATTTCATTTATCAAATAATTTTAATATTTTAATTCTTCTCAAATGAAATTATCATCAAGGGGGCTTATTATGTAATGTCAACTCCCTTCTTTGTTTAAGATTCTATCAACTTTTGTAACACTAAAATAAAGCTTAAGGTACAGTCTTGGACATTAATATTTATCAAATTTCACTTTTTTTATCCTAAGTTAATTTAGGTATGTAGGTTTTTTTATTATGTGAATTTTTAATTCACATAATCCATTTTTTTATGTTTCACACCTATTTTGTTCCTTTTTAAGTGAATATTAGAGTTTCATGTCACATGTAACTCCATATAATCTTGTCAAACACTTTACACTCACCTCATGGGGATTAGTCATGCTAGGAACAAACTAATAATGTTATGCAAGGCTTAGGTGAATATTTTTTATAACTCCTTTTTTATTCCTAACTCTATTTAAATATATCTCTCTTCTTATTTCTTACAATACACTTGAAGCGTCTACTCCTTGATTATTATTGAGTCAAATTATTCTCTCTTGAAGGTCATTTTTCTTTTCTATTATCTTATTTATTTTATTCTCTTCATGAATATTTTAATATTGGCGAGTGTTGTTGTAATCCATTATTCTTAATGCATTTCAATTTTTATTTTGTTCATTTAGTTTCCAAAATTAACACCTTGTGTTTTGAATTATTTCATTGTTTGAATTTAATTGTGAGCTATTATCTTTCATTTACACATTCCTTTGTTTACGGTTCAACATTAGTAAATATCTTGGTAAATATTATTTCATAAAGAAATAGGGAAACACAATAATGTAAAAAAGGGTCATCTATAAGTATCCCCAAAATCTAAGGATTAATAATTGAATAAGAAATTGGTATGGGGATTCATATCTATGAATAATATAAAATTTACTCTATAAATTTTCAATTTATTTATCAATCATATCACATCTACACTTTTAGTAGGATGTTCATTTAATATATGTTTTAAAAAAATTGTTGATTATTTGACCCAAAAAATGGTATTTGAAAATGAAATCCTAGCCTGACTTGATTAAATATATAATGTAGAACATATTTATATATTTACATAATATTATTTTATTATTTATTTAATTATTCACTAAAAATCAGGGTGCACTCTAAAACAAGAATCTTAAACATTAATGTAGATTGATCAAACTAGTAATGTTGAAGCCTCTATTGTGAGATGGTGTATATAGTTCTTAAGTAAATTAATGAGCCATATAATTATAAAAATATAATTTTTTTCAATGTAAATTCAATTATTAAAATAAAATTGAATTATCTTCATGCACAAAAATTTTTAGGGGCACCAACTATTTTAAGATAAACACATGATTTAGGAATGGATGCTATTATTGAGGTTTATATTTTATGACTGCAATGTGTAGCGGGGAGTATATTTTATTAACTTTAATTATATATGGATATAATTAGTAGAATTTCCTAATAATTATTCTTAAAAATAAATATTCCTTTTGTTAGATTCATTTTTGTTGGTGTGCCTTTCTACTGAGCTTTTCATGCCAAATTACAAGCCTCTAGTGCAAGTGATTAATGTTAATGAGCTGGAAGATGTTTGAAAAATTAAATATTTATACTTTGGGCATCAATTTTATTTCTTGGATTTATTTATATACTATTGTCATATCTTTTATTTCTTACTACATTTAATATGGATTAAAAGTAAAGTGATTCCCATCGTAAGAATTAACTTTCTATAATATTAATGTATGTAATATTTTCTTATATATATATTTAATCGAAGAAATTTTAGGAATAACTTGGAATTGAAAATCAATATATCATAGGTAATGAAATTAAATTTCACCATGTGTTTTCTTATTATAATCTAGACTAGTACTTTATTTCAAAATGAAACCATTAATTATATTTTAAAGAGAATTAAGGAAAATACATTGGTACCTAGGAACAACAAATCTTATAGGATGTTTTTCCCTTTAATCATAACATTAATATCAAGTTATGTTGTATTTTAGATTCTTAGATTTAGTAAAGGACTAGGTCATTAGTTAAGTAGGATTCCCTTTTAGTTTGATATAAAAGGTCGGTAAAACATTAAAGATTATACATTTTTACCACATCAATTTATAATGTAAATAGAGAGCCATCATTGTGCTAGAATGCTTAGGATTATAGACAAATTGGTAGGTGTAATCCACTCTCAAGTGAGAAAGTGCCCCTATTTTTTCCAATTTATCATTTATTACATTTTATATTTACAATTACATTTTTAGTTATTATTTGGAGTGTAATAAAGGGTATTAGAACTTTATTAAAATTTGTAAGCACTACCCAGATGTTGAGGGGATATTATCCAATAAACAAATAGAATGTCATCACCATGGATGAGGTAAAGGGTTTATTTTTTGAGTTCACCAAGTTAAAAAGGAGATCAATTCCATGTTAAATTAACCAGAGGAACTGAATGACGAAGAGTAAGATATCAACCCTAGGGGGATCCTAATCATGATACACTAGATGGTGAAGAGTAAAACTAGGAAATTTTACATCATCCTACTCTTAACGTACAAATGAGGATCCTAAAATATGATATTGGAGGTGGGATTTAATTTCACACATGATTGAGAAAGCTCAAACTATAATTTAAGGTGAAAATTATTAAATTTTACTTGAGTTTATTAATCATTATTATAACCTACTTCTACATAATACCATCTAGAACAACCTTAATCTCATATTTTATAGATTTACAATCTCAAACACACTCAAGTCACTCAAGGAAACTATAATATCCTCCCTAACACTTGAACCAATGATTAGATGGTGATAAATACATCATGTTTGATCCCTCTTTGGATTATTAGTATGTAGAGGACTCTCTTTCTAATGGGGTTTTGAGTATGTCCAACCTATCCTACTAATGAACACACTTTTAGTATCATACCCTAATTGAAAGGAAGATTAGGATTTTCATCATAAATATATCATTACATGCATAATATAGAGTTTCATATTTATATTCACAATAATAGATACTAGAAATATAGACATAGGTGCAGTAAAAAATTGAGGATAGTCCTACACAAAGGACATTAGTGTAAATATCATGAAACTAAATCCACATGATATTGATATCCAAATGTGGTTATACTTTTTAGGAGGGATTATAACATATGGATCTAGTTGATGACACTTACACCACCTTTTATCTTAGGTTCTAGTACTCAGATTGTCAGTGTCAGGGGTTTTCAAGATAAGTATTTATTTTCATTATTTAATGTTACTTTTAGAAAAGTCAAAGATATTAAAATATACAAGAAATCAATTTTAATATTATATGAATATTAGTTCCCTAATTTATTTTACTCAACCCTTTAATAAAACATAGTATTTACATAAACTAAGCCATAAAAGGTCAAAACATCACCTTACCTCAAAATGATAATATCATTGTATAATATGTGTATGGATCATGTAACATATATAGGTACCATGTCTAGGTAGATATATCATTAAAACATGAAACATGTGGTCACATCAATTATTAAAATGCATGATGTATATAATGGAAATGTATAAATAGTAATAGTACAAGCTCATTAAGTAATTAAGCACACAAACAAGATCACTCAAAATAAAAGCAACAATAAATGGTCCAAAGTGACTCATACAAGGGGCATGTTCAAGTGACACATAATCAAGGTACATGACTTATTCAAATGTACACATAACATATAATGACATTTTTAAATGTGCCCATATAATAGATAATGACATATGCAAATATCCAAATATTCAAGCATAAGCATGAGGCCCATAACCAATGAAGTATATTCAAATTATTAAACACACAATATAATTCAAGATACTAGAAATCAAGGAACAAAGTAAAGGAAGTGCTAAAATGGTAAATTAGGACAAATTTAAGTAATCGTCATGAACATATCATAATCATTCCTAAACATTTGTGTTTATAAAGTTTTAAGTACATAGCATATCAAATACACTATGAAAGGTATAAGCGTGGATGAAAGCATGTGTAAGAATATATAATCTGAAACATAATAATGCAAAGTGATCATAAAATAAGTTAACTTTGGTGTATCATGATAAAAGAATCAAATTCCCCAACATACTTAGAATGTGAGTGGAGGTAAGTCCCAACATATGTATGCATAAATATCATGTATCAGGGTATGTTTATAACACACTTAACAAAAGTGTGAAACATATGTGTATATAAGAGTATAATGTTATGATATATACTAATATGATGCCAAAAACATATTCTTATGAAATTATGCAACTAGGAACATGTTTTTTTTTTTGTTATTTTTTTTAATGTTTTTGGTATTATTTAAATATTTGATTATTTTGAAATTTTTGGTAAGGAAAAGTCTATAAAATTATCCCATATAATATATTCTCATATGGAAGTTCTCTAAACATTGGATATGGAATAAAAAAACTTATGGTACTATTGAGGAGAATGTATATGTGTAATATCTAACATTATAGGCTATGTAATACTATCTATATGTGTTAGAATACTTTGTGGTCTTGCAGAGGTAATAGAAGGAGCAATGGTTTATGGAACCTATCATTTTATACACTATGGTATATTTGAATTAGCCATAATAGGAACATGTTTATGTGATTTGGTTAACTGAGTATGTTGTATAATAGTAGATGAGGATTCTATAGAATCAAATATACATCTCAAGTATGGGAAACATAAGAAAGGGGGTTTCTTGTTGCTTACCCTTTCATGGAAGATTAACCTCAGTAGGTTTGATAATTATCTACGTTTTAATAATGTTTTTTTCAAGTGAATGTTCATGTGGAATTCTAGTAACTTTTACTACTCTGATGGTATGAATGTATTTAAAACACCCATGTACTATGGAAGAAACTACATGAATTTATGTATCCAAATTCATCCCAAAATCATATCAATGACTCTTATGTATTTTATGACTAAAATTTAGTGATAACATGTCTTAGGCTAACCTATAAAGGTAATTCAATCTCACCAAGAACATTCTATGAGGTCCCATTGAATTCTCTAACCAATTTTTTCAAATGGTGTACTTTGTTATGTGTATATCCTAAATTTATAGGTAATATCATGGTTACAATGTTTTCTCTAGAACCATTATCGATCATAAAACTATGAATATGTTGTTGATCAAGTTTCTTGAATAAATAATGAATAATGATTTGATTCATCATTCACAATCTCATATCATCAAAAGTAATAGAATGTATTTGAACCATAAGAGGTGTATGGCATGAATAATTACTAATAATTTCATCTAAAGGGTGCCCATACTGTGGTGGAGGATGATGTGCATTATATTCCATTTACACTTATATATTATTTTATGAATGATCTTCTAATGGCTCACTAAACATGTTTTTGTTATAATGGTCACCAGGTTATGACCCTAAATCTTTGGGAGGATCATCAAATTTAATGTATTGGCTATCAATAACATTTTAAATATTATGCTTCAATTTATGACAATAATTATTAGAATTCCTATGGCCCTTGTGATAGTCATAATAATCATTGTCATCATATCCATGAGGTAGAGATCTACTCACATCAGCCTCTATTTGAGGAGGGAGAGATATAAGATGAAAATATAATAGATTATTAACTATAAAATTTAGAGACTTGGATAATCATGTAAATTATATCCTTGGTGCATCATATAATTCAAGCTGATTAGGTTTTTGTAACACTACATTAATGGTTATATTTTTTTTTTAGGTTATGTTGTTTTCACCTTATAAATTTGTTTGATATGAAACTTGGTATTGGATGTAGCTATTGTAAGTCTAATTTAAATATATTTAGCAATATGGCATACTCCATTGAAAGATTTGAAACTTTTGAAAACAATGGGATCCTGTAATGGGGAAATCAAAATTTGCTTGAAGATGTCTTAAAGTTATTTATCTACCATTTGGTTTATAAATTTTTCCAAGTTTATCTTTTACCTCAAGACATATTAATTGATAGGTTCATTGGTTATTTATTTTATTTTTTCAATTTGGGCATAAGAAACATTTTTTGTAATTTTGATATAGAAGTGTGCCAAAAAATAATCTAAAAAAGCTTTGAATGGTTTTATGGATTGGATTGGTAAATCATAAAACCATATTACAGAATAGTCATTGAGGCTCCTTAGAAATAGTTTATTCAAAAGTTTATTATTAGATATATAATAAAGGATTTTATAAATATAAAATATTTTGTTCATGATCACACTTGCAATCATAAAATGTGAACTTAGGTGCAACAAAACTAGTTGGAAAGGGGTGAAAATATATTATAGTTTAAAGAAGGTTATGAAACACTTATTATGAATTAATAACATATGGTGACTTCATATAATATTGATCAATATTTATAGCCTTATCTTGTAAAAGTTTTATAGTTTGGATAATATCTTCCACATTTTTATCACTAAGGTTTGAAGTTTTATAAGTTAACGAAGGAGGTGTACCCATAATTTAAGTTGATATATGTATTAAAACTAGTAACTTAGATAAGGTGCCAATTCTTTCCATGGATTATTTAAAAATAATTGGATTTTTTAAATAAAAATGGTGTAAGAACATAACTCATTCACCCATTATATGTTTTAATTAGTGATGTGTTTAAAGGGAGGGTTACAACAATATTGGGATGTACCATATCCGTAATAACATGATTAATAGATACACTATTTATTCCTTTATTATTTTTAATTTTTTAGTTTTTAATATGGTTTTGATGATCTCATAAAGATATTGAGGTATTTTATGGATCCACTCTCAAAACATCAAAATATATTGTACTTTCTCTTGATCCATTTGATCATGTTCATTACTTTCATTAGATTCAATGTTTTCATGATTAAAATAATATTATATGATAACATTTTTATTATATGGTTTATTTCATTATTAGAACTTTAGAAATATTTGATATTGTATTGGTTTGATCTGTATTAGGTGTAAATGCGGAATATCCAAGTGTTTAATAGAAACACAAGCTAATTTAAGGTTACACCAAGGTTGCATAGAAATAATGAACTAAATATAGTGAAAAAAATAAAAATAAAAATAATGAAATTGAATACGCTAGGGTAAATAGGGTTTGCATAAATAGACATAGATGTTGGGATTACCAAATGTTTAACCCTAAATTTTGATATATGTGGTTATCTATGGTTAAGGGGTATTATATTATATTTTATGTAAGGATGGTGAACTAACCTAATGAGAGATAAAATTGATAAAAATGTTAGATAAATAATATTATTAATTTATACAGCTAAGATTTGTTAACAATAGTAAATCATAACTATTGATAGATGTTGAAATAGATAAGGAATAATGATTCTTAGTTGGTTTATTATTCTCATGTAGGTCCAATCTATAACATGTTAGAAGTGGAATGGAAGGTGATTCCTTAGTAGTCATTATATTTTGGGAATAATATTTCTATGGCCATAGATGCTTGCACTAGATCTATATAGTTGTGTTTACAAAAATGTTTAATCCTACTACAGGCATCCTATATGAAATGAATAGATATAGATGTAACCAACTCAAGCTTTATGGGTTTTCTATTTCCATTATTTTTATGTCTTCATATTGTGTACTCATGTTGTCACTCTTTACTAAATGATTAAACTCTAGCTTATTCACCGTTGGGTGATGCTTGGGAAAATGGGTTAGTGGGATCATGGTGTCTAACTACACCATGGAATCCTCTATCAATTTGTACTACCTAAATAGCCAATACTCTAAATATGGCCTTAGACTTATGTATTTCTCCCCTACTTGTTAGCACACACAAAAGGATGGCATGTGTGATAAGCAAAGACATGTAGTGACTTAGCTTATAACATGGAAAATATGGCTCATGAACTACTATTCAAATGTTTCAGAATTTTAGGAATACTGATCATATTAATGTTATGGAAATAGGGATGAATATGGGATTTTTTGTCTTTTAATGCTTGATTTAGTGATTCTTGGCATGTTACCTTGTGAGTTCCTAGTGTTTGGTAGGTAAGTAATGAATGAGGATTGATATTTTATATATACCAATCCATTTTATAAATATAATTCACTAAATAACTTATTCCAACATATAGGATATGTTTCATTTGCTAATTGGATGACTTTTTGGCACTGGAGACTTTTTAAGAAAAGTGGAATCTTACATCAATGTAGGTGTTATATATGGGATGCAAATGTTGAGGAATCTTGGAAATAGGTACATGTCCAAAAATAGTAATGAAGAATAGTAATAAGGTAGAGATATTTTTTTCATAGTATATAAGGTCTGGTCATTAGAATAATAATGTTTGGGCTAAGACAAAAATAATTTATGCAAAAATAAATAGTGATCATGAGCCTTTTGGTAGGATGAAAGTCCATAACCAAAAGATAGATCAATTATGGATATTTCTTAAGTTTACATGTTTTAGGTAATAAATAAATTAGGTTTTATTATCTACACTTAGTTTTGTCACTCTTTCTACCAAAATGGGATATGAGAAGTGTACAATGATTCAAGCAAAGCCCCTTACCATATAAACCTACAACCAAACCAAGGTGGAATGTTCTATACCTAAAATTGATGGAGATATCATTGTAAATATATGTTATGTTTTTAAATTTTCTTAAAATAAGTATTAAGGATAAAATATCTTGTTAATATGGTAATGTGCATTTAGTTTAGGATGAGGTTTTAAGGAAGTTTTTAAGATTTTCTATGGAAGAACATATTTGTCTAACTAGTGAATACAAAAGGTTAAAGAATATATAATCAACTTGACTTAGCTCTAAAAAATATTGTTCATAATGTAATTTAATTTAATACAATCCATATTAGAGATAAAGTAGGAAAATATATATTAATTAATTATGAATTGGTAGATGATATATTTTATATGGTATTTAACCATGTTATAGATTTTTTTGGGTCAAAATTAAACACTGAGAAATAATTTGGGATTTGTTGAGTGTATTTTTGGGCAAGAATAAAGTGAAAGTTTAAATATTTATTTTGTTTGACCATCATTTCATTGAAATGAATTTTTAATTGATGAATCCTAATGAGTAAAATAAGGATGAGTGGAATCGAGTGAATAATCTTGATGTGTCTCACATTATAGGTAGTGATTTATTAGATGGACTTAGGAATTTATTGTATTTAAATAAGGCTATGAATATATTATAACCCCACTAGGTTACTCAAGAGTTACACAATTTTTTTTCTTAAATTCTAAATGGTTTACTTATGAAATCATCTATAACTATATGTAGAAACCATTATTTCACTAATAAATGCAGAAAAGTATCAATCTACTGGTTAATAAAGTGATCCATCTAGTTTTCAAACAACCCATAATAGATTAAAATTTTAATATATCCCATAAAATTAATAGTGGAAAGGCTTAAGTAAAAAAAATCATCGATATAATCCACATTACTACTATAAATAAACATACTACCACTCTTGTCATAATATTTATAATTTAATTATAAATCTCATAGTCATTATTATTTTGAATATTGATAAAATAATAATTTACTACATATTAAATTTAGTAAAAGGTTAAATATATAATATAATATGTATAAAAATATAAATGAGCTTCACAACGACTCGATGTTTTATAAGTATAGACATGAGTATGATCCCAGATGGTTCAACAAATAAATAGAGGGTTAGCATAATCTAAGTGATTTATGTCCAACTATAGACCATTAGTCTCCCATAGACATTTATAATTTTAGTGGCCCTACCATTCATCTATGGAAAATTAATAATAGTTAAGATATCAAGAAATCAATTGGAAATCATGTGTGTATAATCATTGACACATGTAATAGTCACATACACTATGGAAGTAAGTCCTCTATCTAATGTGATATCAACATACACATGTCAACTAAAAAGTATAATTTAATTATAATGTATTATCAAAAAAATTCATTATATAATTCAAATTTAAGGATATGATTCAATTACACTCACACAAAACTCTATTCTAGTGAATCAAAACTATCTAGTTGATATCACAGGTAGGTATATGATTTACATGTTAGCACCCTCATATATCTATCACTTTTTATCTATAAAACAAGTCTAGTAATTTTAGCATATATATTCAAATAACAATAATTAAATATTATAAAATACAATATACTCAAACAATAATGTAAGGTATAAGCAATCATAATTGAACAATCTCATTGTTTCCATTCACTCAACGTCAATAATGATACCTATAGACTGGTTAGCTAAACTATACTCAAACCAATCACATACATAGGTCTATAAAATAATATAAGGCTCAGAAAGTATATCTATTTCATAATGTATCTATATATATATATATATATATATATATATATATATATATAGTGGTGTAAACCTTAGTCAATAATATAAATAAAGAAACTCAAAATAGCTCAAAAAAATTATATCTCTAAGCTTTGTTGATACATATTTACCTACTTACACCTCCATGTTCTATTATATAATAAAATATAATATTTTAATTCACATAAGGTTACCGTCTAATTATTTATTATAAATAATATATGCCCTATTGTTCATATATAAGAAAAATCCATTACAATATTATAATATCTGAGAATGCATATATAATATACATAGTTTTTCTCCTCAAAATTATACTTATTTAATATCCTATTACCATTTATATGACCTATGGGGAAACATCCTTATAAATAAACATAGTCACCTAAATAATTCATACTCAAATTTTTTACATATATAACCTACGACTCTTCAATACCCTCAAAAGGAGGTAAACATATACTTGGGTTTGATGCACTTGCATACATAAATGAATATTATTATCTTTATTTACACGTGTGTATATATATATATATATATATATATATATATATATATTTATGTATATAGTTAATATACATTATCTGAACTATATAATCAATATGTATATGCTCAGATTTATTCATAAATAATTAATGTATAGGTTTTTTATATTTTCACTATAAACTATAGCCATTCACATCATCAAAAAGGTAACAAATATAGGTTTAGGTTTGATATCCCAATGATGGTTGACTAAACATTTCATATATATCTAAATATAATCAACATTATAATTATATATAGATATATATACATTCATTTCTACATACCTATAGGGGAGTTTCTAAATAACTTATTTTATTAGTATATATAGATATATACTCAGACTTCATCATTCCTCATGACTTAAGATACTAATGTCAAATTTATATATAATTCATACACACACACATTAAAAATTTAATTTAACCTATCTTAAGATCATACAATTCAAACTAGGTCTTTAAAAGTAAATTTAAAGTTAAAATTCTTCATTATTCTAATGTAAAAAAATTTATAATCCTATATCCATTCTTTAATATGACAATTGACACAAATGCCTAGGTCATATATGAACAATACCAAGTTATTAAAATTCATATATCCATACATACTCAATCTACATGAGGTTTTTAACTAGAATGTAAACTATTTAAATAAGTTGTATACTTGCTTAAATTATATGTAATCTATGTTTTTATACCTACCTTAAAACATTCCCTACATTGATTTTATACAAGAATAAAACAAGACACAATTGATGTCTATTAATGTACAAGATCTTCTATCTTACTATATACCTAGTCTTCCTCTAGTATGGCTCAACCTCATCTCTATATGCCTGAGGATGAAAACAAGTTCCATCCCCATATATAAATACTTTAAGCCACAGGGTGTAAATTAAATGTTTTTATAAAATATAACATATCACACATTCAAATTGGTTATGATAAAAACATAAAAAAAATCCCTAATTTATTATCATTTAAATCTACAATCAATGATTATAACTCAAGATGAACCGACCTAGTTATATGGTATTTTTTGTTTCAATGTGTATAATTATTGATTTTATCTTATTTGTTCAAGCTCTATTTCCATTTTTTCCATGTTTTTCTTCCCACTCTTCTCCTTTTATCTTATCTTAGCATTTTCCCAAAACCTACACACATTCTACATTATCTTGTAACTCTCTTATATCTATACAAGTTTATCATCATGCAACATGAATTTATCAATGCACCAATACATTAAGTTATAGTAAAAATCTACATATTCAACATGGTATCTACATGAAACCCTCAATCTCTCCAAGAATGAAGTCAAATCCATCATTATAACAATAAAAAATAACCCTAACTTCTTTTCATGATTCTCAAATAATTGATTTTCTTCCCTTTTCACTTCATGATACTTTCCAATAGATATAAACAAATAAAATATAATCCAATGTTTCAAAATTCATTTTAATCAATTTGATTTGAGATCATTTTTCCCTCTTTTTGCCTCCTTACTATGTGACTAAAAAAGTGCATATTGTGACCAATTCAAACAATATCAACAAACAATCAACACTCTCATAGTGTTAAAATATATAATATATTTTATTTACACACAATTCAACATGATCTAATCCATGATGATATTTTAATGAAATCTTAGCTCCCAACACAAAATATAATTCTAATCAAAGTCTCTAGTCAAATCATAAACTTCACATGTTATTAAAATCATGACAATTTATGAACTCATATGATTCAAACATGCCTTACTATCTTCAAATATGAAAAATACCTGAAAATTTCATCATTTAAGAATAATTATGATTAATCATTCATTTAAATCAATAAAACTAGAATGTGGTGTGTGCAAGTTTAATGTAATTACCTCAATCCTAATTCTCATATCTTCACTCCCTCTCCAATGATACTCTCCCTCTATAATACCTATGAGGGTGGGATAGTCCTACAAATACCTCAATCAAACAAATGGGTAGTTAGTCTAAGATTACAATAACAATCAGTAAATAAGGATCAATAAAATGTTTTATTGTAAATCATCTGCAAAAGAAATCATACTCAACATTATCATAGATCATAATATAAATATATGCAAATGATCCGACAAAATAACTAATCACGAATCAATTATATGACTATTAGTCTTTCAACATAAATATCTTGATTACAAATAACAAATCATGAGTTTAATAATCCCTACTAATTATTAAGTAGTTTTATAGACTGGGAATAGACGTGACATCCTTCCACCTAAAATATTTCATCATCCCAATGTCTTTTAATTCAAATAATAGTTCAAGAAATGAAAATAATATTCAATATAAAATTTATTTTATAAAATGAGGAAACAACCTCAAGAATTCTTCATAATCTTCCCACATATATTTATCCTCAGAATTTTGGTCCCATACGACGTTGCACTGTGATAGTTATTTATTACATAGGTAAATCTTGTTAGTAGCAATTATTATGATTAGTTCTACTGTGACCACCCCTAGATCCTAAACATGTAATACATTCCAATCTAAAACATATGTAAGATTAACACTATACTTCTTAAAGTAAAATAAATGAAAAACATTATGCATTTTAACTAAAATTGGTCCCAATACAAGTCTATATGCTACAATATTAATCACTTATAGAACTTCAAAGGGTCCCACATATCTTGGTGATAATTTTGTTAATTTTTCAAAATTAATAACACACTTTTAGGGTTTAACTTGGACAAAAACTTTATCTCCAACTGAGAATTACCCTATTATACTTTTCATATCATCTTAACTTTTCTAGCCATAACTAAATTCAACAAATCTTTTCCTTTTTCACTTTACTTGTCACTCTATTTCTACAATAATATCATGTCCACAGACTACTCTATATTCTAATTTATCCTAATTGATTGGTGTTCTACACCTCCTACCGTATAATGCCTCAAAAGTAGCCATTTTCAAATCTAAATGGAATAAGTTGTTATAAGTAAAATTAATAAATGGTAGATTTTCCATTCATTTGTATTAATGTTCCTTGTAATACATCTTCTGAATATCCTCTAAAACTTGATTTTTTATCTTTTTTTACCCATCAATTTTTGTATGGTAAGTTGTATTGAATTCTATGTATGTACCCGAAGTTGAAATGCATGTTTGGAAAAATATTAAGGTCATTTTAGGGTGCTTATGTGAAATTATATTTTATATAAACCCATGAAATATATACACCTCTTTCACAAACATTTGTATACCATTAGTGCATCATATGTTAACTTACTTGGAATGAAGTGAACTACCTTGGTATGTTTATTCAAAACTACCAAAATCATGTCAAGACTATTTATAGACATATTTAATCCTTGAACAAAGTTCATTATAATAACTTGAAAATTATTTTTTGGTATATAATGTGGGTAAAAAAACCCAATAGGATGCACATGTTTAGTCTTAACTCATTGAAACCCAAAGCATCTAAGCAAAAAGTCTATTGCATCCTTTTTGATTCCCTTAAGGAAATATTTTATTATAATTCTAGTAATATATTAGTCAATCTATGATATCCTGAATATGGAGAGTTATGTAATTAATTAAAATAATATTCATATAAATTTCCCTATCAGGTACATATGTTCTTCCATTCTATTTTATAAATCAATCCTTCTCAAAGTAAAATCCATGGTATATATGATCTTGATAATTCTTAGCCAGAGCTTTCTTAACCTATTCATTTAATTCATCTCTAGGTCAAAATTTTAATATATGATATCAAAAATTACTTGTTATTATGAATATATAATTTATCTTCTACAACTATGGGTATCTATAACTGTGTTCTCATTGCCCTTAATGTAGAAAATGTCAAAATCATAGTCTGACAAAAATTATAATCACTGCCTTTGATGAGCATTAAAGTTAGGTTGGGTAAATATATATTTGACACATAAGTTATCAATTTTAAGTTTAAAAGGATTTATTAATAAATAAATACTCTAAACATACAAATTATGAACTATGGTAGCTAGTTATAGGTCATACAGAGCATAATTTTCCTTATAAGATTTAAGTTTCCTTTATTTATAGGCTATAACTAAAACATCTTGTATAAGAACAAATCTTGAACCATCTCTTGATGCATCTTTTAGGACTAAAAAATTACCATTTAGATATGGAATTTACAACACTAGTGCTGAAGTAAGCCTCATTTTTAGAATTTGAAAGGTTTCTTTACAATTATTAGACTAAATAAAATGTTGCTCTTTCTACTAAAGAGAGGTGATCAGATAAGGTATAGTGAATAAATTTGGTAAAAATTTATTAAATTACCCTAATAAACCCATGAAACTATGCCCCTCATGTACATTTGTATGTGGTAGACACTCCATAATGGCAATAATCTTAGTTGGATCCACTAAAATTCCTTTTGTTAAGATAATGTGTCCCAAGTATTGTACTCTTTTTAAAAGAAAGCACACTTAGATAATTTACCATAAATTTTATTCTTCTAAAACTATTGTAAGACTAAACACAAGTTCTCAACATGATCTTCTTCACATTTAGAATAGATGAAAATATCATCTAAAAAGACTACCATAAATTGATCAAGATAACATCTGAACACACTACTCATGAGGTTCATGAATGTTACAAGTGCATTTTTTAGTAAAAAATGAATTAATATGAAATTTTAATGCCCATAATGAGTATTAAAATATATATTTGTAATATATTCCTCTCTACCTCAATTTATGGTACCAACACAAAGATCAATTTTGAAAAGACCATTTCACCATGCATTTGATGAAAAAGATCATCAATGAGAGGTAAATGATACCTATTATTTATTTTTTATTTTTTAATCATTCAATATTCAATGCAAAACTAAAGGGTTTTATCCTTATTTTTGGATAAGACTATAGGTACAACCCATGGTGAAACACTTGGATTAATCAATACTTTGGCCAACATTTCTTGAAGTTGGGTCTTTAAGTCAATTAACTTAGTTGTTATCATTATATAGGGAGTCTTGTATTGTGGTTATAATATTTGAGTGATATCGATAGTGAAATAAAATTACCTTTTGGGAGGTATGAAAAATAATTCTAAGAAAACATCTCAAAACTCTTACAAAAAAAGGATTGCCTTCTAAAGTGGGTTCTTTAGCTTCACCTATTTCATCCATTTTGATTAGGAATTCTTGGCATCCTTTTTGTTGAGTTTTTTTCAACTAAATGGATGAAATTTACTTTTTTTTAATTCTATTTCATCTCATTATATTTGTGTTTGGTTTCCTAAATCATATAAATGCTCAACCTTCTTAAGAAAACAACTAATTTTAGATGTATGTTTAGAGAGCCATTTCACTCTTACGATCACATCATATGAACCTATTGGTGTTGCATAAAGATAAAAAATTGTGACGAAATCTAAAAAAAATATTTCAGACCCAATAAGACCTATATCAACCTTGACCTTGGATTCATTCCCATACCAAACTAAACATGCATTTTCCATAAAACTAGTTTTTCTAACTAATTTAATTAACATTGTATGAGAGATACAACATTTAGTGGCTCCTATATTTATCAAAATATAAATAGGTTTCCAAAACAATGTTACTCCACTATGTTACTCAAGAGTTAATTTTTTTTCTTAAATTCCAAATGATTTACTTATGAAATAATCTATAACTATCTTTAAAAGCCATTTTTTTATTAATAAATGTATCTAAGAAATAAATGTATAATAGTATCAATCCATTGGTTAATTAAATGATCCATTTAGTTATTAAATAACCCATCACATATCACAAGATAAATATTTACTGTAAAATTAATAGGGGAAGGAATCATGTGAAAAATAATCACTGATATAATTAGCATTACTACTATAAATAATAATATAATCACTATTGTCATAATATTCAAAATTTAATTACAAATATCACAACCACTATTATGCTAAATACCAATCAAATAATAATTTTATACATATTACATTTTGGTAAAAATTTAAATATAGTATATAGTATATACAATAATAAAAATGAGCCTCATAAAAACTCAATAATCCATAAATATATCCATGAGTAGGACATTAGATGGTTGAGCAATGGAACAAAGGGAGAACATTATCTGACTAATTTACCTCCAACCATAGACAATTTGTCTCATGCATAGCTCCCCATTGGGAGTGGCCCTACTCTTTATTGGATTGTGGAGCATGATCTTTGTTTAATGCCCAGTTATTGACAAGAGGGGTGCAGGGCAGGGGAGGGACACTGTATGTAATGGTAGAAATCATTTTTTTGCACTTTTGCCCTATATGTAACCCTCTTTTGATATGAGGGTATTTCAATTATGGTAGCATGTTGTATGTAAGTGAAGAGGGTATTGAAATGGTTGTATTATAGGTGTTTTCTTTTCATTTGTTGGACTAAATAATAAGGACTAGCTATTTTTGTGTGGACATAGCTCATATTGGGTGAAGCACATTAAATTTGTGTCTTTACTATTTTGTGTTTACTATATTTTATTTCCATATGCAATTCATTTATATTGATCTATGTTCTATAATATTAAAACTCATCATAGAGGGGTAGGTAAAAACAATGTGGTTATTAAGAAATCAAATATAACCCATGTGTATAATCACTAATACATGCAATAGTCACATAGACCATAAAAACCAATCCTATAGCTAATATGAGATCAACATACACATGTAAATTAGAAAGTATAATTGAATGGCAATGTCTTAGATATAGATATAAAAACAAAGTAATATGAGATCAACATACACATGTAAACTAGAAAGTATAATTGAATGACAATGTCTTAGATATAATATTACTTTGTTTCTATATCTAATTTTTTACTTTTTGAAAAGAAACTAGTGAATAAGGGTGTGTATAAAAACCTATTACAATGTGCATGTGTAGAATCCAAGTTATTGTGGAGAGGTCCTCTTTGGCTTGGGAGGATGACATGTAAATAAAAAATCACTAAGATGACCTTTTTATTAGACAAGTAGATGGGTAGATTACCTAGCATGAGCTAGATCTTAGAAGTGAAAGCTTCCTAGGAGGTTGTCAATCCACCTACTTTAAACATTTAAGTTTATAAATAAAAATGAAATGAACTTGGATAAAATAGAAAATAACTATAATTAAAACAACAAATGACTAGCTTTGATTAAGAAAATTAAATGATTTACTAAGATAAATAAAACAAAGAAACTAGTGTGATTAATACTATTGCTAAAAATTAATTATCTTAAAGTTGTGGTTTTGGTTTGGTAAAGTGATAAGTATTTAATATAATATGGCTTTGTTGGGTTTTTTAGATGGTTAAGGATATAAATATAAAAGGAGATGAATGGGTAAATGGGGTGAAGAGGTAAGGATAAAAAAGGGGTAAAGGGGATAACAAGGAAGAGGTTAAGATGTGAAGGGTATGGAAGCTAAGAAAACTAAAGAATTGAAATGACTAAAATAAAAAATATACCTTGATGCTTGTTGAAGATGGCTTGTTGAAGAAAGCTTGTTGAAGAAGGCTTGTTGAATATTTTGGCATATTTTAATTTATTTAACTCATTTCCTCCAAGATGATAGCCTCATTGAAAATGCCTCAAAATTAGAAGGGAATTATCCAACCAAAAACTAACATAACCATGGGTGAATGGGGAGGGTCATATTTATAGAATTTATTATCAAAAAACATGCCAAGAGAGTGAATAGTAGAAGTATGGCACCATTTCTCAAGTGGGCTCATAAATGACAAAAAGGATAAGGATGGTTGGATTCCCACCTTTTTGGCTTGTATCCCACCTTACACATGAGGACAATTTGGAGTGGGAATCATGAACATGGGCTCAAATGAGGCCAAAGGACTTTTCACCAAGCTAATATGTCTTTTAGCTAAATACCCCATTAATTTTCACATCATTATTCATGTGGGTGCATGAATGGTCATGAAAGACAAGGGGGTGAGATTCCAACTTAGCCAATGGGTCTCCCACTTGGTTGCTTTTTCTCCCATCCTTATAAAGAGTCCAAAATTTAGAGGGAATCAAGCACATGGGCTCATATGGGTCCAAAATACCTTCCACCACTCACTTTCATCTTTTGGATAAGTGCCCCATGAATTTTGGAATCATCCTCCATGAATGAGGAAAAAAACACATTTTGAGTGATGTCCCATGAGGAAAAATGTGTCATACTCTAAAGGAGGGTCCCTTTGCTTCTTAGTGATGTCATTAGGTACCTTAAAAGTGGGTCCTAGGTGGGGTATGATATCCCACTTCAAGCCACCTCACTTCCAATCCATGTCACTTACCAAATCACCTTCCATGTCACTTTTTGTGTGAATTTACATGTCATATGCCATGTCACTTACCATGTCATCATGAATAGTGACATTGGGTCCCATAGTGAATAGTGATGGTGAATATTACTTTTAAATAGTATTTTCAAATAGTACTTTTGAATAGTAATATATAAAAAGGATATTAGTGATTTGGCTAGGATAAGAGGGGTTAATTAAGTCATAAGAGGGGTTTGAGGGGTCTTTAGGGGGATTTGAGGCATTTAGTCATCAAAAAATACAAGTGTCCAATTTTTTAGTGTCTACATTTTTCCATTTTTTATTATGTAATTTTAGAGTAAACAAGTTGCAAAACAAAAATGGATCACTTGATTGAAGGTCAATATTCCTCAAGTATGGGAGGAGGTGTTCCCCCACCAATTGGGAGTCGATGAGGTAAAGTAAAATTGGGTGTAGGTTTGATAAGTCATTAGTGGGGAGGTACTATGTGGTGCCCCAAGGTAGTTGGGTATTTGAGATACAAACATGCACAAAAAATGTGATTAATTATGTTAGTCAAAATCACACATAAACTAAAGTTTCCAACATTACTTAATTTAAGTTTGGGTGTAGAGGGACATATGTCAAGGGTAACCAATCTACAACATTAGTTATAGCTAATTAGGTCATGCCTATCAAGTGATCTAAATAGGGTCAAGGTTAGTTGTAGGTATCTAAGATAGGAAGTGTTCTTACAAAACAACCTAAATGGTTAGGTCATGCAAAAATGTAACATGGCAAGGTTGGTTGGTGAGGTCAAAATGGTTGAGGCAAGGTCAATGTAAAGATATGTAGTAGTTTAGGTTTAAATGGAAAATCTTGAGGTGGATGTGCTCAAATGGTTAGTTGGTCAGAGAAAGTGGATGATAAGGGTTCAGGTAGTGGGTGGCTGAGCTAACCCCATATGCACTAGTAAGAAGATGCAAACTACATAGTTCCATAAATGTGATGTCTAACAAAACTTTAGGCCAAATGTAGTTCTTAGTGTAGTTTAAATGGGCTACCTCAATGTGATATACCACATGGTTAGGTTGGGGTTGATAGTTGGGTAATGGTGGGGTGTCATTATGTAGATTGGTGAGTAGTCACCATAATAATCCCACTTACATTAAGAGGAAAAGACATGGATGGGTATGGTAGGATGAATAAGTGGGTAGTAAAAGGATAAGCATCATAAATGTCCTATAATGGATCTAGGCCAAATAAGAGGTGCCTTTATGAGGTTGTTATACTTTCTAAAATTGTGTGAGGGTATAATCATAGTCATGGCATCTATCACTACAAGCTAAGTTTTAGGAGGTGGGTGTCTATCAAGATCTACATAGTCTTTGTGCCAAAGGTTCATAAATGCTATAAGTTGATTTTTAAGGTAAATAACAAAGTGATGACATAAAAATAATTTATTTGAAAACTAAGTAGATTCTATGAGTTATAAATTTGGTAGTGTGGTGAGTGATAGAGGATGGACCTTGTCTGACCCAAGACCTACATGGGTAGGCTAGACAAATGCTGGACATGTTTACATCCTCTATCCCAATTCCTTAAAACCAAGGACTTTGGGTTACACTTAGAAGGGGCCCTACTAGTAGGGAGTTATGTGGTATAAGATATTATTTATAGAATTAGACAAGATAGGGGAGATTATATAGTGGCAAGCATTTGGGAGCTACAACCACTAGTAATAGTGGTAGTTTTGAAGGTATAACCATTATAGTGGCCCAAGGCTAGAAGCTAATTTACATTAACTAGGTTAAAGTGGTATCAACATAAATTACCAATAGGCCATTAAATACTGCAATATGATAAAGCATCAAAGACATCAGATGTGGATCAGATGATATGGGAAATAAAAATACATATTGACAGTGCTTAATGACTATATTGATATGAGCAATTAGATTGAGGACTATGTGTCCACATGAAAATGTAGACAAAAATGACCATTTTAAGTTGAAATATTGTTTAATAAAATCAATGACATCACATGACCATCCCCATAGGTGAAATGGATAATCATGTCAGTGAAGAAGAATGGTTAGGTAGTCTATTTGAATAATCATTATAAGAACAAATACCTATCATGAAGTCATTTTGTTTTATAGGTTATTAAAGGTGCAAAGAAATACTAGAGGTGGAATATGGTGAACAATGGAATCAATGGTAGAGATAATCAACAACCCTCATGACCCAAAATAATCTATTTAGTGAATGTGTGTATCTACTAAATACTGCAACATGTAATGGTGATAATGAAAGTGTTGTTAAACCAATATTAAGAGGAAAGGCACCCACAACCTAATATTGAGACCAAAATCTTACCTCTTTAGCAATAAATAGGGTGAAAATTTCATTATGCAAGGTGTATGGCTAGATAACATAACCTTCAGCCTACCTATGGAAGGAACCCTCACTGTCCAAGGGGCTATGTACTGAGGCAAAAATTAACAGTACCTATACAAGAAAAAAAAGCAAATAAAATGGATGCAATGGCTATGATGGGTGGGTAGGGTGATATACCTAGAGATGAATATGATTATCTCCTTGTGGGGTTGAATGTAGAAGAGGATAATACAATACACACTTTAGTAGCTACTAAGATAGAGAATGTTATGGATATTAGTTTAGGGAGAAATCAAGTAAAAGGAAGTTTAAACACAAATATAGAGTCACTAGATAATCGTTCTAACACTTAGGGTGCTATGCGACTCCTCACACTCTAACTAAAATATTTCATAGTTTGTTATAAATATGTAAAAAATGTGTTGGATGTCATTGTGTAAATGTTATCATGCTTATGGTTATGTGGATACTTATGAATATTATAGTTATCATTATGATTATTATGGTTATGGTTGTAATATATTTTAAGGGAAATTAGGTGTAGTAAGGCAATGAACAACACTAATAATAAAGTGAAGAATATGATCAATAGATAAATGTCATAATGAAAATATCATTCAAGCACACTAGGATAAGAAGAGGGCATGATGTTCCTTTTATGACAACGACTACAAATAGACTCAAAGTGGGCTTGGCTTAATGAAAATAAGCCCTATTATTGCATCATATGAGTAGACTTTGAAGGATAAAAAAAGGTATGTTGATCATACTCTATCAAGTACACATAAAATTTGGAGAGGGTTTAAAGGTTGAAGATGAGATGGATAGGGTAAAGGGAATAGTTGGAGAGGGACAAAAGGACCAATAGTTAATTGATAAAGATATTGAAGGAAGAAATGGATGTCTTGAAGTAGTGACCCTGACAAGATTTCAAGCATTAAAGTAAGAGAACAGAGGACATGAGGAAGCAAACATGTATATGCATGTATAAGTAATGTGACTAGTGACTGCACTCTAACGAGTGATAAGCTATAGTTATAATGGGAGAAAATAAAGGGGATCCAATAAGGGATAAGGTGAAGGTAGACCACGAGATAGATGAAGAGATAGGTAGAGAAAATAATGAGGTCATAGATAAATCCAAAGCTAGAGAAGAATGGAAGTATCCAAACATGTATATGGAGGAGGAAGAAGAAGGTTAATAATAACAAGGTGTGTCATCAAGGAATACAAAAAGAATGAAATGAAATAGAGAAAAGAGAAGAAAAATAAAAGGTGGAAGATGGGGGTTTGAGGAATGCACTAAAGAATGACATTTTTGAGAATTGAAAAGGATGGGGAAAGAAGTGTAACAATCATAAAGGTTAAGGGGAGGATGATAAATATGGGAAGCCATGAAATGTTTGAAAATAAGTCCAAAATATTCCAAGGAGAAAATAATTTGGTGATGAAAATGGAAAATAAGGAAATAAATAAAGGAAAAGGAAAAAAGATGAAAAAAGAGTGAAATGAGGACACAAAAAGGATGACAAGAGAGTGAATAAGTAGGTGAAGGCATGTCCAAGTAAGCATGGATGATGATAGGCAAGGAGAGGAATAATAAATCAAATCATAGGGCAGTGTTGGAGATGAGAATGGGATGGAAAATGGGAAAGGGGTTAAAAAAAATGAGGGCAAGTGAATGATGGGTGGATAAGAAGCTAAAGAGATAAGGTATCTGCTCATTACATTGTTAAAAGAGATTAGCAAGATAAATGGGTGATTAGAAGAGATTGAAAAGATAGAAAGTGGTGAGGTGGTGAAGAAATAGGGGAATCTAATTAAGATAGGATATTATGGGCTCTAAAGATGGATGAATTAAGGTTATTCATCTTATCCATGATAAACTTTATGAAGTCTACTTGAGGTTATTGGGATGCATAGTTATATGGTATATATTATTGAGGTTGGGAAATGTCTATAATACTAGTAGATGGTTGAGATGACTCCATATATTTGTATGTTGTCCTTAGAGGTTGGGTGGATGATATATATTTGTATGTGGATTTTAATGGTTGGGTAGAGGTGGGTGGTTGGGTAATGGGTGTATACCCTTGTGGGTTATGAAGATAATTGAAGTTTCTTGTTGGGTATGAGTTGTAGTTGTGTTAATGGTTGATGGAAGGGTAATGACCCTTGTGTTAATCAATGGTAACATGGAGGGTATGGAAACTATAAGGCTTGGAAGTAGAGTAGTTTTTGATGGATTGTAGGTAACTAGAGGAATATGGGTGGTGCTAGAGATAGGTACTCTTATTGTGGGGAATTGATTAGTAGGAAGAATAAGGGTAGTGGTAGTTTTGGTTGGTTGGTCTAGAATTCTAATTTTGAGGGGGTTGTTGGTTGATGACAAGGTTTGGGAAACTAAATGTTTAGTAGTACTTGTGCTAGTGGAGGTACTCCCCATGAGGTAGAGAGGCATGTCATAATGCATATCTATGGGTGGGGTCAAAACTGGGATTTGGTAAGATGTAAATATAAGGTAATGTTGTAAGGCTACATGCTTATTATTTAAGAAAGTGGCAAAATTTGCATCTCCTACTACCACATGAATGGGACTTCTTAGAGAGTGAGGGGAGATTAAAATTTTTGAAACATGTTTCATGGATGTAGAAGTGGAATAGGTTTTTTGATTTGGTGGTGAGTATTTTTCTTCAAGGTCTCCTTGTTGTTGGTGAGTGAGAACAATATGAGAAGATAAGAAAGGGATGATACATTATCACACCTAAAACAAATAGAAATAAAAAAAGGATTCAAGGAAAAAAATGTAATCACTAGGAGTATGTTAAACATTAAAATTTTAATTCTCTCTTTTGGCTTCGGCCTAAGAAAGTGTGAACAAGAAATTTGGTTTTTAGAATAGGTACTAAACAAGGTAGTCTATGTTTGATTTCAAATTGTGTTTAGGTGCTCAAAATAAGTCTATATTGGATCAAGTATGTGGCTTGATACTTGGAGCTTTCTACCCTCAAATCCCTATCCCATAGCCAGTTTAGGTGCTTATCTGATATACTTATTACCAAATCTTATACTCAACTAGAGAACTAAGTTAGTTATCCCCTCGATGATTAAATCCAAACAAGATAACTGATAAAGGGTAGGGTTATTTTCTAGGTGATGAAATCTTAGTTGGGCCTTATCTCAAGTGTGTTTGATGTTTATTTTAGTGTAAATTGTTTGGTTTATGTAACATTTGTGGACTACATTTAATTTGTTTTGCTTAAATTTAACTAGATGAGCTAATTAAATAAGGAAACAAACTATGTATGCAAGTTATTTTTAATCTAAAAGATTTTTTTTTTAATTTATTTTTATGAAAATAATAAAAACTAAAATTTACCTAAATTCAACATTAAAATTCAATCCTAATACTAATATTAATGCTCTTTTTATATTTTATAAGTGCAAGAAAAAAAGTGAAATTGTTTTACCGTTTTATTTTTTCTAATTTTGTAAAATAAAAGAATCTAAAACTTACATTTTGAAAGAAGTGAATTCTTAATTTTTATAAATTAAATTACATATAAATTAAATTTTTATAATTCAAATAAATTTTCTAAAACATATATGAACTTGAGAAAACTCTAGGGTCCCATTGGGCATGCTACAATGTTTCTATCTAATTTATTACTTTTTGAAAAGAAACTAGTGAATAAGGGTGTGTAGAAAAACCTGTTACAATTTGTGTACATAGAATACAATTTATTGTTAAGAGATCCTATTTGTATTGGTAAGATGACCTAAAAATAATAAATCACTAATATTACTTATTATTTAGACAAGTAGATGGGTGGATCAACTAGCGTGAGCTAAATCCTAGAAAAGAAAGCTTCCTAAATTAATCCACCTAATTTAAACATTTAAGTTGATAAATACAAATGAAATAAACTTACATAAAACAAAAAATAACTAAAACTGAAATAGAAAATGACTAATTTTGATTAATAAAATTAAATTATTTACTAAGATAATTAAAAGAAAGCAACTAGTGTGATTAATACTAATCCTGAGAATTAATTATCTTAAGGTTGTGGTTTTGGTTTGGAAAAGTGATAAGTTCTTAAGAGAATAAGGTTTGGTTGGGTTTCATGTATGGTTAAGGTTGTAAATATATAAGGAGATAAATAGGTAAATTTGGCATATAGGGATGAAAAATGGGTAAAGAGGGGGTAAATAAAACAAAGAAGAAAATGGTGTAAGAAGGGGAAAAGAGGTAAGGATGTAAAAGGGGTAAAAGTGATAAAAAATTAAAAACTTAAGAGGGGAATATTATGGATTACAATAAAACTATATAATTTAAATGAATAAAATAAAAAATATACCTTGATCTGTATTGAATATGTCTTGATGATGGCTTGTTGAGGAAAGCTTGTTTAAGAAGGCTTGTTAAAGATGGCTTGTTGAAGATTTTGTCAGAGTTTCATTGCTTGAAATCCTTTCCTCCAATATTATAACCTTATTGAAAATGCCTAAAACTTGCAAGAGAATTCTCCAGCAAAAAACTAACTTAACCATGGGTGAAGGGGGAGGGCCATATTTGTAGCATTTGTTGTCAAGAAACATGCCAAAAGAGGGAATAGTAGAATTATGGCACCATTTTTTAAGTGGTCTCAAAAATTAGAAAGGGGATAAGTATGGTGGGATTCCCACCTTGTTGTATTGTCTCTCACCTTTCACATGAGTCCAATTTGGAGTGAGAATCATGCACATGAGCTCAAACGAAGCCAAATGACTTTTCACCAAGATAATTTGTCTTTTAGCTAAGTGCCCCATGAATTTTGGCACCATTATCCATGTGGGTGCATGAGTGGTTCATGAAAGACAAGGGTGGTGATATAGACACTTAGCCAATGGGTCTCCCACTTTATTGGTTTGTCTCTCTACTTATTAAAGAGTCTAAAATGGAGAGGGAATCATGCAAATGGGATCATATGGGTCCAAAATACCTTCCACCACTGACTTTCATCTTTTACCTAAGTTTCCCATGAATTTTGTTATCATCCTCCATGCATGAGGATTAAAAACATGTTGAGTGATGTCCCATGGGGGAAAATGTGTCATACTCCAATGGAGGGGCACTTTAATGCCTAGTGATGTCATTAAGTACCTTGAAAGTAGGTCCCAGGCGGGGTATGATATCCCAATTCAAGCCACCTCACATCTAATCCATATCACTTTCCAAATCACTTTCCATGGAATATGCCATGTCACTTTCAATCTCATCATGAATAGTGATAGTGGGTCCCATAGTCAATAGTGATAGTGAATAATAATTTTAAATAGTAATCTCAAATAATAATTTTTAATATTACTATATGAATAGGAGATTATTGATTTGGTTAGGTTGATAGGGTTTGTTTAAGGCTTAATAAGATTTTAGGGGGTCCCAAGGATTTTATCCATTGAAAACTACAAGTGTGAATTTTTCTAGTGTCTACACTTTGGCCAAAGTTTTCATTACAAAACTCAAATCTAAGTATTTAAGTTAACTCCACTCACATAAAACTCTCTACTAATAAATTATAACTATCATATGATATCATAGGGTAGGTATATGAGTTACATTATATCACCTTCACACACACACACACACACACACACACACACACACACACACACACACACACACACACACACACACACACACACACACACACACACACACACACACACACACACACACACACACACACACGCACACAAAAAAAAAAACACACACACACACACACACACACGCACACACACACACACAAACAAAAACACACACACACACACACACACACACCCACACACACACGCGCGCACACACACACACACACACACACACACACACACACACACACACACACACACACACACACACACACACACACACACACACACACACACACACACACACACACACACACACACACACACACACACACACACACACACACACACACACACACACACACACACACACACACACACAAGGTAAAAGCAGTCATAATTCATCAATTCCAATGTTTCCATTCACTCTACATCAATAATTATAGGTATAGATTCTTTAACTAAACTATTCTCAAATCAGTCATAAAGCATAGGTCTATAAAATTATCCAAAGCTAAAACACTATATCCATTTCATAATCAAATATATTTCCTCTTAAATATAGTGTGTGTGTGTGTGTGTGTATTATAGTGTATGTGTACATATGTGTAACACACTATTTTATATATATATATATATATATATATATATATATATATATATATATATATATATATATATATATATATATATATATATATATATATATATATATATATATATATATATATATATATATATATATATATATATATAATAGTGTGTTACACATATGTACACACACACACACACACACACACACACACACACACACACATAGACACACACACACACACACAAACACACACACACACACACACACACACACACACACACACATTTGTGTGTGTGCTTTTATGTTTATATTTGGTGGTACAAACATCACCCAATAATATAACAAAATATTCTCAAAATAGCTCATAAACAAAATAAATTCTCTAAGCTTCCTTGATACATCTTTCCTAACTTATTTTCTCATGTTCTATTGTATAATAGAACGTCATATTTTAATTGACATAAAGTTATAGTCTAATTATGTTTGATAAAAAAGACTTGCCCTATTGTTCGCATATAATAAAGATAAACTAAAATATTGTAATATCTAAGAATGTGTATATTATATACATAAATTTTATCTTAAAAATTATATTTTTTTAATATCCCACCATTCATATAGCCTATGGGAAATCTTCCTGATCAATAAATATAGACACAAAGAATTCATACTCAAAATGTTTCCCTATATAATCTATAGGTATTCAATACCCTATAAAGGAGTTAAGTAAAAAATCAAGTTCGATACACTTGCATGAATTAATTTATATAATTATAGTTATTTGTAAATATAAATATATACACATATACATTCATTTATGTATATAGGTAATGTATGTTTTCTGAAATAGAAAATCAGTATGTATATTCTCAGATTTATTCATAAATAATTAACGTATATGGCTATAGTATTTTCAATATAACCTAAAACCATTCATATCATCAAAATGGGAAAAAATATAGGTTTGGGTTTGAAATCCCAATGGTGATTTACAAAGCATTTGCATACACATTTGAGTATAATCAACATTAAATGTATATATACATATATACACATTTATTTATAAATGCCTGTATAGTTCTTTCCAAATAACTTATTAGTATATATAGATATATACTTAGAATTATTAATTATTCATGGCTCATGTTATTCATGTCAAATCTACATATAATTCATGCATTTTTGTGTCTATAAAGAGAGACTGTTATACATGATTACATAATTGTGCACATATATATACATTATAAGTTAATTTTAACCTATACTAAGCTCTTATAATTGAAATTGAGTCTTTAAAATTGAATTTATATCTAATAGTCTTAATTTTATGATGTATAAACACTTATAATCCAATAACCCTTCTTCAATATGTCAATAGACACAAATACCTAGGTTGTCAATGAACCAGAGTTGGTTATTATAGTTCGTATATCCATATATAGTCAGGTTGTATGAGGTTTTTAACTAGAAGGTAAATAATTCAAATAAATCATATACTTGATTCAAATATATGTAATTTGAATTTAATAACTACATTATAACTCACCCAACATTGACTATATGGAATAATAAAACAAGACATAGTTGATGTTTATTGATGTACAAGCTCGTGTATCTTTTTATATACCTAGTCTTCCTCTAATATGGCTTGTCCTCATATCTAAAGGCATGAATATGGAACTAAGTTCCATCCCCATGTTTATAGAAATGAATCCCTAGAGTTTTAAGTGAGATTTTATCTAAAATATGACATTTCACATGTCAAAATGAAGCACAATAAAACCCATAGTGAAAACCATAATTTATCAGCATCCAAATATGTCTAACTATTATAAGTTAAGTTGAATTGACCTAGTTATATTGTATTTTATATTTTAATGTTTAATTCTTGATTTCATCTTGCATTTCCATTCTCTATTTCCCTTTCTTTTTATCCTCTACCATTCCACCCATTCTTATCCTTTTCTCTCCTCTTATCATTTTCCATAAAACCTATGAATGTTCTACATGTTCTAGTAACTCTCATATATCTACATGTGTTTATCATCATGAAACTCAAAGTCATCAATTCACTAATACATTAATTAATCATTAACTTGCAATCAAAATCTTTGTATTTGACATGGAAACTACATGAAACCCTTAATCTCTCTAAGATCAAGGACAACTCCATCATAGAAATTAAAAAATCATAACTTATTTTCATGATTGACAAATAATCTATTTTATTCCTTTTTCACTACTTCATTATATTTTCCAATGGACATAAATAAACCAAACACAATATAATGTTTTAAAGTTCATTTTAATAAATATACTTTGGGGTGATTTTACCCTCCTTTCACCTCATTACTATGTCACCAAAATGGGGCATAATATGGATAATTTAAACAAGATAAACAAATAATAAAAATACTCTTACTGTTAAAAATAATAATTTATTTTCCTTACACACAATAAAACATGATATAATACATGAAGAGATTTTACTGAAATTAAGATATCCAACACAAAATATAATGCTAATCAAAGAATCCAGTCAAATCACAAACTTCACATACTATGAAAATAATGGCAAGTTATAAAATACTATAACATAAACATGCCTTACTATCCATAAAGATGAATAATACATGAAACATTCATCACTTCATTAGAATTCTAATTTTAATAAAATAAGGTATTGTTCTTACATTCAAAAGGATTATCAGGGCCATGAAATGGAATGAATTTTAAAAAGCATTTACTATGAACAATTTTTTTATGGATTTTTAAAAGGGAAACTAAAATGGAAGGTATGTCATAACTCTAACATTTTTATAATATGCTTATCATTAAGGGTTGAAGGTTCCCCTATTTTCCTTTCCATGTGGAAGTCCTAATAGATGGTAAAGCATTTGGTATATTTCAAGCTTATGTGTTAGAGGTATAATAACTAAGAGGGGGAGTGAATTAGTGATCCTAGATATTTAAATTTTAGTTCCAATCCTTTAAAATTATTAAATAGTCAAAATATATCAACTTGATCAATAAACATTAACAAGAGAGCTTATACATTCAGTGCATACACTAGATCAAACAAATAACACATAGTTCCTAAAGGAAACCCTCATAGGGAATAAAAGCCACTCTCAAGCCTAAAAAACAAGGACTGATTGTCTTATAATAAATTAAAACCAAGATAATGGTCAAATCCTTTGGACCATAAAACCTTGACCAAATCCTCTTGACCAAAGGCCTTTAGTGAAACACCTATTACACAAAGAGCAATTGCCCCTACATAAAATCAAGTCCTTTAGACCCTCCTTTAAACACCTCCACATTAGTAATAATGTATTAAACACTTGATGATGTATCTCTAATTATCCAATCCTTTTAAAAAATCCATTTCTATCTCATACAAGCCTCTCACATAGGCATCCCACAATCTCTCTCTTTTTTCACTCAAGTTGTCCTCATATGGACACTCAAACCTCTTCGTATATACTCAAACTATAAGAACACTATTTTATCATTATAAATATGGACTAAAAGTCATACACACAATTGAAAAACTAATATTCTCATCAATTCAACAAAAAATCATACTACATATCTTCTCTTCTTCACTTCAATGCATACTTCTCTCACATAAGCCTTTTTACTCTAGTCTCTCGCATACATGTCTAGAAACTAACACATTTAGTTTAAAAATTCATAGAAAAATAATGAATTATCAAGTCCAAAATATTTTTTATTATCCAAAACACATTCCTTCACCCTTAAGGCATCTAACATGGGTTACAATTAAGCAAAACACACTTTTAAATATGGCTAAGTCACCTTTTACGTCCTATGACGACCCATTCACCTTTTTAACACTTATCTAATAAATATTGGAACACATGAATAATTTAAAACTCATTTACCCATGCCACATGATCTATATGTCCTCTTAAATTTATAATAACCATCATATTACCTTTTTACTTATGCATAATTCACTCAAACACTTATCTATACACACATTCATTCTAAAGGAAAATATAGTTGACTTCTAAAAATTAGATAATATTTTATATGATTATTCAGACCTTCATAATGCACATAGATGGTTTTAATGGAGTAGAAAATTATATTTAATAGTTATAGCTTCATGAAACATCAAAACAACATCAACACAAGCTCAAATATCCTTCCTAGGTTCTTAACAGACAAACATCAAACACATAATCAAATTTAAACATAAATATATTTAAATTTACAAACTTTCAAAACTTAAAATTTATATTTATATATTTATCTTATATTCCTATAAAAATTTGGTTTTTACACCATGAGAAAATTTTGCATAAATCGAAATATATGGCACAAAAATTGAGCACTAGTTTTTCCTTTGTTAAATTCAAATGATCATAGTTAAACTTCGGTCACCTAAAATGCATCTCATTCCCTCTAATCTTAGATCAATCATGCATCACTGATATTTTTATAACTTTAACACATAGTACACCACTGACCAAATGTTAAAATTTGAACACATAGCCTCATCTCATGTAATTTTTCAATCTTGATCACACATGTTCCATCAATCACTTTGAGATTGTCCTTAATTTAACAATTCTAGACAACTATCACATTGACATCTTGATTTTAATATGAACTATTAATATTTATTATTAAAAATACCCACTCTCCATTTATCTTTGGAATAATCTTGATCTTTATCTCTTCTCAATGTTAAACATCGAGCATTTGTCCTCATCTCATTACTTCTTGACACCTTGTAATTAACACTCTCTATTGATCCTTCTGTAAGGTGAAAAATATTTAACTTTGTTAGCCAATGAATAGTTTGACTCATTAAAATTAACATCCACCATAGATATTGATCTTTATGAACATCCATGAGATATTGTATCTCCCTTTGGTCCTTATCTTTAACATCTCACAAAATAGACTAAGTATGGGGACCATTACTTATCTAAGCCCATATTTTCTCCTTAATAACTTTTATTACAATAACTCAGATGATCTAAAACTTGGACCATATGATCTCCTCACATAAAATAATTCAACCATTTGTCAAATTAATCTTAAAACCTATATGTTTATGAGATATAATGCCATTAATACACTCACTTAGATTTTTCTGCTACAAAGCCAACTATGTGAAGAATTGCTTGGGAGACCAACTTTGAACACCCATATCTTTTGTCATGCTTCATCACATGACCTAAAATTTACCACATATAAAATTGGAACAAAAAACACAAACCTATATGATGATCTTGTTTTGAAATGTCCACATGTGTGAGATATGCCTTCACCAAACTACTTACTCGACTTTTTCTTGCCTCACGCAAATTTGGCTATGGGAAATCACTATCAAACTACCTAGGAGCCCAAATTTGCACATGCATATATTTTATTTCACTTAGTCTCATGACCTATAATTTATAACCTAGTAACTAGGTACAAATTTGATCACAACCATAAGACCAACTCCCCTTAACTCATCCACATGTGGTAATGGTGACATCAACAAACTACCTAATATGATTTTTTGCACTAGACCTAAAATATCTCAATTAAAATAATGATCAACCAGATGAAATCCACTCATGCACATAAGAAATTAAATAATTATTGACTTATAATAAGTCCCTCTATATATCCTCAACTCACCATACTCATTTGTAAACATCTCAAACCATGCCAAAATAGAAAATTAGCCAAGCCAACTTGAAGCATACTAGAATAAGCACATTGCATACTTTGTCATTTTCACTTAGACTATCAAATAAATTCATCCACTTACATGGACATATTTATGACATCAACACTACATCATTAATATCTCTCCAACAATCTCCCCCATTTTCATTGATGTCAGCACACATCATATATAAATATACTACTCACTTTTCTTGTCTCTCTTCAAGCACTCTCACAATAGGAACTTTCTCCCCCTTTGACACAATCACATAGTGGACACAAACTAATCTTAATTACCTAAAAATATTATAAATTGGAATATACCACCTTAAAATGATGATAAAAAATCATCCTTACCTTGATCCTACCTTTTCTTTCCCTTGTTAACTTCTGCTTGCTCCATTCCAACACTCTCTTCAACCAAGCACTAAAACCAATGAAGAAATAATGCACAAGTACTAAAATCTAATGAAATATATCAAGAAACATCTAAGATAGACTCCCCCTAAGATATCTGATCTAATACACATTTTTATCATCTTTAGATCTCTATACACTAGGAATAACCATCATACAGGCTTTCTAGCCTTCTCTTTCAAGACACTTCCATGACCATCAACTCTACATCAATACTATAGGGGTATTTAAAAACCTCTAAAGTAAGGTTATGTACTTTTTTCTCTTATTTAACAAAATACCTTTTATTGATTCATAGATAAATAAATGATACCCAAGATTTTTTTATATATACTTAAATGTAGCTTTTGATAATGGTTTAGTCATAATATCTACAAGTTGTTCTTTTGTAGGCACATGCTCCAAATTAACACTTTGATTAATCACTTGTTCTCTAAAAAAAGGGTATCTAATAAGGATGCCATTATTTTTTTAGTGCATAATAGGATTCTTTGAGATATTAATTTCACTAGTATTGTCATAATAAATAGGACAAGGTCCATTTTGTCTTACCTTATAATCCTCCAAAGTTTGTTTCATCCATATGACTTGAGTGTAACAAGAGGTAGCTCTTATATACTCAACTTCTATAGTTTTTAAGGACACTAAGGCTTGATTCTTGGTTTGCCAAGATAGCAAGCATTTCCCCATGAATAAGACCCCACCACTGGTACTCCTCCTATCATCCACACATCCTACACAATCTTCATCGGTATATGATTTCAAAGAGAATTCTTTACTCCTGGGATACCATAAACCATACTCTATAGTGCCTTTGAGATATCTCAAGATCCTTTTGACTACTTTTAGGTGAGATTATTTAGTGTTATCTTGAAACCTTCATATAATACCCATTACTCGCATGATATCAGGACTATAAGTAGTAAAATATAAAAACCATCTAATCATGGATCTATATAAAGTTTGATCAACTTTTGGTGAATCATCTAGTTTACTTCAATTTCCTCCTACAATAATTAGAGTACCCATTGGCTTAAAATCCATCATGTTAAACTTCCTTAGCATATAATTGATGTATTTAGCTTATTAAATGAATATCTTTTCATCAAGTTTATTAATATATAATCGTAATAAGAAAGATAGTTCTCCAAAGATTGACATTTCAAACTCAATCTTCATAGTATCTATAAATTATTTACTCATTTTATCATTGTCAAATCCAAAATCTATGTCATCAACATATAAAATAACTATCAATTGATGATTGCCTTTTATCTTAATGTACAATTTACTATCATCTACCCCCATTTTAAAACCTTGACACAAAATATAATTATCTAACCTATCATAGAAATCTCTAGGAGATTGTTTAAGACCATACAAAGCCTTTTTTTAGTTCACACATAAAATATTTATTACTTATCATGACTTATCCTTCAAGTAGCTCAATGTATACTTCTTATTAGTTTCCATTTAAGAATGCATATTTCACATCTATTTGATATACCTTAAAACCTTTGAAACTAGCATATGCCAAGAAAAGTCTAATTACTTCCATTCTTGCCATCGGAGTAAAAGTATCATCAAAATCTATTCCTTCAACTCGAGCATATCCTTTACACACTAATCTGTCCTTCTTCCTTGTGATTTCTCCTTTCTCATTCATATTATTTTTTAAAACCCACTTGGTACCTATCACATTTTCATCTTTTGGTCCAGGAAATAAGTCCCATGTTTCATTATTTTCTATTTGATCAATTTTCTCATCCATAGCATCATTCAAAATTTAATATTTGTTATATTTCATGAAAATTTTGGGTTCAATCATGGATAATAAAGATGAGTCTTATTGATTTTGATTGATCAACATTCTCCTTCTATTATTCAACTTTGTACCAACATTTCCAATAATTTGAGAGATTGGATGATCTTTCTAAATTCTTCTAGATGTAGCTTTGGAATCTTGTCTTTTTTCCTCTCTTCATCTTCATCATCTATTTTATTAGATAAATCATAATTATTTTCTATAGTATTCTGAATTGATTCACTTACTAAAATTTTGGATTCTTTAGTCTACTTGTCTCATCCACCCTTACCTTTGAACTTTCAACAGTCTTGTCAAGTCTCTTGTTGAATCACTTATAGGAAGTATTGATAGAAGATTAACCTAAGAATGTTCCCTCATCAGACCTTAATTAAAATTTGCCAAGATTCTTTTCATTTTTTTAGATGAAGCACATATTCTTAAACACTCTAAAATGTTTTACATTAGCTACTCTATCCTTCCATAACTCATAAGGAGTCTTATCACTATTTACTTTGATTTGACACTTGTTTAGGATGTAAATTTGAGTGTTGACTACCTCTTCCCAATAACCATATGATAGTTGTGAATCTTGAAGCATGGTTCTACTAATTTATTAAATAGTCCTATTCTTCCATTCAACAACACCATTCTGTTGTGGTGTTCTAGTTTAATAATATTGTCTCCTTATCCCTCATTTTTTACAAAAATAATCAAATTCATGAGACTATAAATCACCTCCTCTATCTGATCTTACACACTTGATCTTTGACCCTCTATCCTTTTCTACAAGTGTTTTTAATGCCATAAATTTTTCAAAAGCTTATGAATTTTATTTAAGAAAAAATATCCAAGTCATCCTAGTAAAATATTCAATGAGAAGAATGAAGTAGATATTACCTTGAATACTTTGGATTCTCATAGGTCCATATAGATCAGTGTGGATCAACTATAATGGCTTTATAATGGATAACTCCTTGGATTTTTATCTTATTTTGGGTTTATTCCCATGAATACATGCCTTGAAAATAAAATGAGGAATCTTATAAATCTTGGTCATATGCCTTACCAACCCCTTTGAACTAATATTTACCATATTATCAAAATTTATATGTCTAAGCATTATATGTCAAATCCAACATTCTTCCAATTGACTCATGAAGACCTCTACCTTCTTGGATTCATGAAATACATACATTTTATTTGTTTTATAAACATTTGAAATTAACTTTACATCCTTTCTTATTTCACATACATCATCATGAAAAGTTAACACATTTATTTGTTTACATGTTTGGCTCACACTTAAAATATTATGTTTCAAACCTTCTATTTACAAGACATTATCAATTTTAGAATGATAATTATCCAAAATCATAGTAAATATTCCAACTATGTCAGCATATTTGTTATCATCAAATCTCACTAAATTAGGGTTGGTCTTCCTAAGAGAGACAAACTTGCTCTTGTTTCCTATCATATGATTTGAGCATCCACTATCTACGAACCATCTCTTGTTCCCATCTTCTTGAGTATGCAAGGATGCTTGAAAAAAAATTGACTCTTTATTTGGAGAAAATATTGAATCTTACTTATTTTCTTTTTTAATCTTAGACTCAGTCTTCTTGAACCATTTGATGGTGTCAATGATTTATATAACTTTTTTCTAAAAATCGCTTTTGCAGTTCATGGCTATGTGACCTTATTGGTTATAATTTTAGAATATGATATTTCTTTTCATATTTGGAGAGAGAACACAATCCTTATATATATGACCAAATTTATTGAAAAAAAAGAAACACCCATTGAATACATTATTCATATTTGACCCTTTTTTCTCTTGACAATTCTAGATCAATGGATTTTCATTCTTGATCCTTTTGGTGGAGATCCCTTTTTTCCTTTGGTAAGATCACATATAAGTAAGTCATGACTTTATTTTCATATTGTTATATCCTTTTATTGAGACCTTTATTCACCATGATGTACATATTCTTGACTTTTACCTTTATATATTACACTTAGGTCTTCATATCATCCATACTTACATTGAAATTTGATAAAGAACATAATAGTTTGTCTTAAAGATAATCCAAGATATATTTGTTATATATTTTACCTTTTATCACCTTTAAGTGGTTAAACTTACAAGAAAGACATGCTATGATACTAACTATTAGAGGTACAATTACTGAGAGAGGGGGTGAATCAATGAGCCTAAATATTTCAATTTCAATTTCAATCCATTCAAACTATTAAACAATTAGCATATATCAAATTGATCAAGAAACATTAACAAGATATCTTATACATTCAATTCACATACTAGATCAAACACATAACACATAGTTCATATAGAAAACCCTCATGGGGAATAAAAGCCACTCTCAATCTTGCAACACATGGACTACTTATCCTATAATAAATTACAAACAAGATACTGCTCAACTCCTTTAGACCATAAAACCTTTATAAAATCCTCCTAAACAAAGTCCTTTAGTTAATCCCCTATTTCACAAGGAGAAACTTCTTGTAAGGAAAATGAAGTCATTTAGACCCTCCTTTGAACACCTCCACCTTAGTACTAATGTCTTCAAAATTTGATGATTGATCTATTATTATATAAACCCTACACAAACTCCCTTTATATCTCATTTATGGCTCTCACATAGGCATGCCAGAATCTCTCTCTTTCACTTAAGTTGTCCTCATATGCACACTCAGACTTCTTTACATATCCTAAAACTATAAAATCACTATTCTATCATCATAAATATGAATTGAAAGTCATACACATAGTCAAAAAACTACTTTTCTCATAAACTCAACTAATAGGAACTCTACATATCCTCTCTTATTCACTTCAATGCATACTTCTCTAGCATAAGCCTTTTTACTCTAGTCTCTCACATACATATCTAGAAACCAACACATTTGGTTTCACCATTTATAAATCATTCATGAATTTTCAAGTCCAAAATATTTAATATTATCCACAACACATTCATTCACCCTTAATAAATCTAACATGGTTCATAATTAAGCACAACACACTTTCAAATACTCCTAAGTCACCTTTTATGTCCTATGATGACCCATTCACCTCTTTGAAATTTATCTAAGAAAACTAGGAATATAAGAGAAATTTAAAAATCATGTACCCATGACACATGATCTATATGTCCTCTTTAAGCATCAATAACCATCACATTACCTTTCTACTTATTCACAATTAGCTCAAACACCTCTTTGTACACACAATCATTATGAATGTAAACACAGTCAACTTCTAACCATTTGATCATAATACAAATGATTATTCAAACGTTCATAATGCACATATATTGTCATCATGGAGTGAAAAATACTCTTAAATATCTAAAACTTCATGAGACATCAAAAAACCATCAATGCAATCTCAAATATCCTTCTTGGGTTCTTAACGGACAAGTGCTAAACATACAGTCAAATTTAAACCTTAATATCTTTGACTTTACACACATTCAAACCTTAAAATTTATATTTTTAGATGTTCCTTAGATTATTATACAAATTTAATTTCTATTCCATGAGTAAATTCTACATATATTGAAAGATATGGCATAAAACCTGATCACTAGTTTTTCCTTTGTTAAATTCAAATATTTGAATTCAAATGGTCATAGTTAAAATTTGGTCACTTAAAATGCATCTCCTGCCCTTAAATATTATATAAATAATTAAACATTGATATTTTTATAACTTTAACACATAGTGTGCCACTTCTTAAATGTTAAACTTCAAACACTTAGCCTTATCTTATGTAATTTTATAATATTGATCACACACACTTTGTCGATCTCTTTGAGATCTTCTTTGCTTTACTAATGCTAGGCAACTATCAATTTGACCTCTTGAATTTAATATACACCATTTATCTTAATTATTATGAATACCCACTCACCATGTATCCTTGTAATAATATCTATCTTTATCTTTGCTCAACATTAAACATCGAGCATTTATCCTCATTTTGTTGCTTCCTGACACCTTGTACTAAACATGTCTCATTAATCCTTTTGTAAGGAGATTGATCTTGAAATTCAATATCAAATGAACACTTTGACTTATTATACTCTAAATTAACCATATATATTGATTTTTATAAATGCCTGTGAGATTTTATATCTCTATTTCGTCTTGGTCCTCAACATCATACAAAATAGACTAATTATGGGGACCATTGCTTATATGCTTGGAAGGCCATCTTTTCTCCTTAATAAATTTTGTTTTTACAACTTGAATGATCTAAAAATTATACCATACTATCTTCCCACATAATAAAATCCAACTATGTGTCGAACACATACTAAAACATTTATTTGTGTGAGATATAATTCTATTAACATATCTACTCATAGTTTTCTAGCATAGAGCCAAGTATGTCAAAAAATGACTAGAATGCCAACTTTGAAGATGCATGTATTTTGTTTTTATTCATTGATTTACCTAAAATTTAGTGTATATAAACTATGAAAAAAATAAAACAAACATATATGATAGTTTTTTATGAAATGTCCACACGTGTGAGATATGCCATCACCAAACTACTTAATTAGCTCTTTCTTGACTCATGCAAAATTGGCTATGGGAAAACACTGTCAAACTGCTTAAGATCCCAAATTTTCAATTTGATACATTTTATCATGTTTATTTACATGTCTTGATATTTATCACATATAAACTAGGTAAAAATATTATCACAACCATATGACTAACTCCCCTTGACTCAGGGACTTATGGCAATGGTGACATTAGCAAATTGTGTACAAAGATTTTCTCCCACTAGATCCAAAATGTCTAGATGAAAACAATGGTCAACCAGATGAAATACACTCATGCACACAATTACTTAAATCATTCTTAACTTCTTATATTACACCTTACACATTCTCAAATCACCATACTCATCCCTGAACATCTTAAACCATCCTAAAATAGAAGATTAACGAATCTAACTTCAAGCATAATAGAATAAACACATTTCACACTTCATCAATGTCACTTAGACTATTAATGCACTTCATCCACTCACTTGGACACCTTCATCACATCACCATGACATCATTGATAACTCTCCAATAACATGTTGTGGTTTTGGTTCCATATGGCATGGGATATAGGTCTATATTATGTAATATGAAACACCAAAATACTAATCTTGCATTGACAAGATTTTTCTCTACATTTTATTGGTTTTATAAGGGGATTAAAAAATTTAATGATTTTTTATTTTTTTTAACTCAATTAGATGTAATTAATGTTTAAATATATTCTCCCCTTAACACACTTAATAACTTTGAAAAAATGTATCAATGTTTCTTTTATTGTATTGATTATGGAAAAAGAGGATGAATTAAATAATAGTTTTAAATGGTTAAGAGGACCTTAATTAGGGATATTAATACAAATAAATTATACCTTAAAATACCACTTTCACAAAAAAAAAATTCAATGACTTAAATCATATGTTGTATTTATGTGATCCATTATATAAATGGAATTATATATTTGATGTCATTTGGCATTTATTCCTAAGTATAGGCTCATTACATTGTTTCTTATTTTTTATTGAAATTATAAAACATTGAGCATGTTTTCTTTTCCTTTTCCCTTTTTCTATTGTTGTGTGGAAAAACTATCACATGTCCTAGTCTAGTCCCTTTTCTTGTTATAATTCATGTATTAATGTTACTTTGGGTTATGTATTTTAAAATTAAAATTCATTTTTTTTTAAAATAAATTTTGGATTGTATTTTATATCTATATTTTTTAGTTTATATGGAATCAACTCAACATAAAGGTTTTTTATTTTAAAAATACGATGCTTACTAACTTATCCTGAGAATTTAATATCTATAATTTTTGTGTAGATCTATTAAAACACAAAGTGATTCAAAGTGAGATGGAAAAAATACTTAGAAAAATAATGATGAATATTAATTTTAATTTTTTTATTGATACTATAGGGCACCCTATTCATATCCTATCCCTTGATTAGTAGAAACTTCATGCTTATGGTGTGGAGGTAAATATCTTGAAACATGAATGGGATTTTATGAAGTATTTTTACTTTGAGTAGGATTTTGATCTTGACCCATGTATTTTGGGTATGTCTAGGTGTGAATAATGTCGGAGTAATGGTATGATTGATAACATGGACAATTTGTTAGAAATTCTCCATGTGTATATGGAACAATTTGAACAAAAATAAGAATTTGTAGGGATTAGCAATAATAGCATGATTGTAGATGTTAAAATAAATGGTTATTCAGTCCAAAGTAAAAATTATTTTAAATCCTCTTTAGATGGACCATAGTTTCCAACTGTTAGGCATGAGGGTATTATTGATATCACATTACAACAATTCATAGAAATCAATGTGAATGAAATTTTCTTAAAAGAAAAGTAATTAATTAAAAATTGTGGTAAGATATGTTTTTATAAGTTAAATGAATAGATTTAAAGCTTCAAAATATTAATTTTTATTATCAAATTGGAAAAAGTAAAGACTAATAAAGGTACTCATGGAATTAAGAAATTAGAATAGGTTAGTAGTAGGGGTGAGAAAAATTATTCAATACAATTAAGACCTATTAAGAGTGTTTGGAGCACTCAGAAGAATTATTTGACCCATGGTTGTTGTTGATGATGATGCTATGAGTTTATAAAGTTATTTATTTATTTATTTTTCTATCTTTGGTTGTACTTATTGATTATCTAAACAGTTTTTATATTGTAATAGTTTTTAAGGTGCCATTTGGTTTTTACTTCTTGTTGTTTTTATTTAAGATGAATGTTTTTCAATTTTGAGTTGTTTGGTTGGATTTTTTATTTTTTTTATATTTTTCTTATGTTTGAAATTTATTTTCTTTTTTAAATGCTATTTCAATATTCTAAAAAATCTTATACGTTTGTGTTAGTACAATTAATAGGATAAAAAATCATTTTTTTCATAATATTATATGGAATTTTCATATTCTATAATTTAATATTTTTATTATATTCAATATAGAGGGCAAAAAATGTACCTATTTTTAACATAATTTATAGGTTTAGTTTAACTACAAATATTAATTTAATAATTTTTTTATTTCCAAAAATTCCTTACAATTTGCCCTAAGTGGTTTGTTCTTAATTATGCACATTATATAATGTCTTTAATGGATATTTATCATGTGTTGTTTAAAATAAAAGAAAATGATTATTATAATTACATGTTATTGGTTTGAAATATGCAATATTTTCATAATCATGTAAGGAAATGGGGAGCATTAAAGTAAAATAAAATTAAGGTTGTAATTATTGATGATAAATTCTAAAATATCCTTAATAATAAAAATTTTATGAGTGTGGAATCATAATTACTTTCATATGTGCCTTCTTTTATCTCTCCTTAATGTTTTGATAACTAATGTCCCAACACCATTATTGGATCACAACCTATATCAGATTTAATGGTACATGTCGTTATCATTCCTACAAGTAATGTGAACAATATTATATTAAAAAGTGGATGTAGTCAACATGTCCATTCTCAACACCCTCCACCTCCCATGTATACACTTAAGGTTTATTGTATACATGTTTAATCAAAATCACCTAAGGTTGGGACTAGGAACCAATCATAGCATATGGTTATTACAAGGGATAATTTAAATGAATTTTAAAATCAATAGAGTTTAAATATTGAATCACATGAGGATAATATGGCATATACTAATAATCCATAGCATGTTAGTGTCAATTGTCATTTTGCCTTTCCATTCAATAAATTTATGCTTCTAAATGTTTCATCTCAAAAATGGGTTAAAAAACAACATAAATTTACAAATAATGGTTCAAGTAAATTGCATAATACTAATAATAACCTAAGTTAATATTCAAAATATATGCTTACATAATTATCAAACTACCTCCTATGCATCATGTGAGAAAATACAAATACTATTGTGTATATCATAGGATGTAAATGGAAATCAGACAAATTACTTTTCGGATTTTAAGATAAAAAATAAAAATTATCATAGAAAGTGATGTTACTAAATTAGATGGATACATCAAAGCATCATTTAATTTAAGAAAAAATTTTACATTTAACAAAAATACTGAAACTATGATGACATATTCTAAGGTAAAAGTGCATAAATTACAAAAGTAATAGTTAAAAAAATATCAATTAGAAAAGAAAAAATTAAAAAAGAAAAAACAGAAAAAAATGTTGGTAAATTAAAATTCCATAAGGAACAACTCCAAAAGAAAGGATTAAAAATTGAATAACTTTAAAATGAAATGTTATAAAAATAAAAATTATAAAAAGAGAAGTTATAAAGCCAAAGGTTACAAAAAAAAAGCATAGGCTAAGAAAGAAATCATCCTTACAAAAGGAATTCATAAGAATTATATCGAATTTAAGATACACATTGAAATTATAATGTTAAAATAAAAAAAAAATTGAAGGGGTTAACTAAAAATCATTCTTCATATATTGATCCTTTGATTATTAAACCCCTCATAGATGGCAATCAATTACCAATTTTGTTATTAATAACTCTGTAAAAATTAAATTTTGTACCATGTAACTCCTAAAATATATTGTATATGATAAGGAACAATTGAATAAACTTTCTTCATCTAAATCATTCATCAGATCCATTGAGTTTCCTATCACACTTGGTTTAAAAACATG
This sequence comes from Torreya grandis, assembly GCA_037957365.1. Classification (NCBI taxonomy): domain Eukaryota; kingdom Viridiplantae; phylum Streptophyta; class Pinopsida; order Cupressales; family Taxaceae; genus Torreya; species Torreya grandis. The sequence goes on along the minus strand of JARHVA010007948.1, from coordinate 287,657 downwards.
TACAATTATATTTAACATTTATTCTATATTTTCCTAATATAGTGCTAAATTAGGAAGATCATAGCTGACAAAAATGGGTAACACACTTGGTGAAAACTATTAATATGTTACATTTGATCATGAATGTGTGATTATTACCATTTAAATAAAGAAATCATATCCAAACAAAAAATATAAAATGAAAACATTTCTTCAAATAGTATTCTAATAAATAAACCTAATGTACTAATACCAATGACATGTGATATTAATAATACAATACATTTGGAAAAGTGAAAGAGAGTAGAAAAATAAATTCCATAATATGGCATAGTTGGTTCTACATATACTACTAAAAATGCATAGGATGATAGGAATACCATATATAATATGTAATATGAACATGGTAATATATTATAAAATTTAAAAATGTGAATATATAACATACATATGAGCATCCCCTTGATGTTATCTTTGTCTTGTAGAAACATCATTAATTTTACATACCTTCTTACTGTTTAATATATTAATAATTATGCTTATTTTTTCATGCTTAATAACATGTGCATATATTCCATTGCATATGACATGATTTTATCTCTTATATTTTGTATGAATTTTCCTTTCAGTTTTGATTGTTTATTATGATCTAAATGTTAAAGACAAATCCTAAAATAATTATAGTTCACATTATTGTGTAATTTTACTTTCTCACTCTTACATATTGAATATATAAACATGTGGTTTACATTGAGATTAAACAATTACATACACTTTATATATATATATATATATATATATATATATATATATATATATATATATATATATATATATATATATATATATATATATATATGTATGTATGTATGTATGTATGTATGTATTACATGAAAACACATTTATTATTTAGCAATATGGGTATGGTGATTCTTATCTCGACATAGACTATTAATATAAAATATTATAATTCAAATATATAGTGGAGAAATATTTATTGCTTTCACTTTCTCCACATTTTCATGATATCACAGTTAATCACACTATGCCTTGTCATGTTTTGTGGATTATTCATATAAATGACATTATTTTCTTAATAATTTATATTTAATCTTATTTTATGCTATCTACATATGTTTTTAAAAAAAAAAAAAAGTAGTAAAATGTAAAAACATTCAAATATTCAAAAAATCATACCCTGAGCATGAGTTGGTAGATTACATTATTCACATATTTTATTTATCACATTTTTGGTATATGGCGTATTAATTTTGATATGTGAGTTAATTTCAAAATGTGTATGAATGTAAATTTTTACATACAAACTATGAATTGACATGTATATGTTAGACCTTTACTATACCTAAGGGAAATGTCAATGTTGGGGGAATATACATCAATAGTTTACATTATCACAAGTTATAACCTTATATTAACTATTTAGTATATTGAGCTACATAAATTTATTACTTATGCCATGATAGTTACTCATTTATTACACAATGATACATGCATATGTTATTTAATATTATATGATACTAACATATATAGATAGTGTAGATAAGTTTTCACTTGTTCTATGCTTAATTGATGTTAATTTTTCATGATAAGATAGGTATTTATATCTATTATATGTGGCAAATTTTCTTTGGTTGTGACCCATTAAACTTGATTTATTTTACAAATTTTCCCCCTTATTGATGTCTCCTTATCCTTTATTTATTATGACATCCATGTTGCTTATTTTTTTAATTCCCAATCCTTGTTTGTTATGGTATTCATGCCTCTGATTTATGTCTCATTATAACTCATTATTAGTGACATAATTATGTCCGTTATAATCAACCCCTTGTTATTATGTGTGACATTATATGATATTATGCGACATTACATGTTGATATTGATGAGTTTGTGTGAATAATATGTTTTTTGGTGTACTTATACATAACATTCACCTCCCCTTTATGTGTTGTGCCATGATTTATATCATGTAATTCCTTATTGAGTATTCCTATCTAGTGATATTTAATACTTAATTTTTAATATATACATATATATTAACAAACAATTATTTTCCCTCGGCTTCCGTCTATTACATACATGCCTTTATTATATATACATTGCTATGAAGACATATTCCCCACATGTTGAAATTATTTTACATGATATAAAATTTAAAAATTAAAAGATATAGTTCACTTATCTTTTGAGAAGAGTGACTTACAATTTCCATCTCTCACCTTATGCAATATTTCATAGAAACGTAATCATCAACGATAATATTTTAGTAAAATATACAATTATTTGATTTTATATGTAGTTCAAATATTATATTAGGAAATTAATTTGATGTCTTGAGATATATTATGGGTGCATATGTATTTCATATCTACTCCATTGGGATGGGATGAAATATATATTAGAGTTTATATAGAGTGGAGAGGCATAGTATATAGATAGAGATATATTTTATTGACGTTGGCACCCATCAATATTTCTAGTCCTGGATCATCAATACGAAGTTTATTTAGATTTGGGTTACTTTATTGATCTACTTACTTCTATTATTTTATTTTTAGTTACAATATTTGGAACAATGGTTACGATATATAGTGATAATTATATGTCTCATGAAAAAATGTATGTGAGATTTTCCCTATTAATATATTCATTTATTGTAATCCACTCAAAAACAATTCCTGTTTCTTAATACTCATTTTGAGTCAAATTGAAAATTTAATCAATCTACCATTTGATATAATTATAATCCTTCTTTGAATGACTTTAACAACACCATAAGTGACATATTTCATATTTAAACAAATTTAAATACATATTAGGGTATATATTCTCAATTTTAAAGGATAAATTTAGTTAGGAATGATGTATATTCATGCACATATACCACCTTTAATATTTTAGTTGGTCATGATGTTGGTTCATACACATTATGATATTTTTTAAGTTGGCATCGATTTAGTGGTGCATGAATCTAGTTTAGTCACATTTACACATGCAAATTTATAGTTATATATCAAGTATTTTTACATTTATTTAAATTTGGAGAAGTCTTGAAACTATATGTCCTTATAGATAAATTGATTTAATATTTTTGAGGTGATGTTCATTGAGGTATAGTGATTATCAAAAGACACCATATTACCCATAAAAAACCCATTATGTGGTTTCACTTTATCATATTTGGGTTAAAAAATAAATGTTGGATTAATTAAAAATTGATGCAGGTATTTGTATTCCAATACACAACCCTTACCCTAGTTAGATTACTAAGTGGGGATTGATCATCGTCAGTTTCACCATGTTTTTCATGTGCTTCAACAATAAATCAAAATTAACCAATAATTCAATAAGGAAGCATCATCTCTAAAAATATATGTGAAAACATGGTTTACTCAAATAAATTTGTTCTCATTAATTTTTCTTTCAAATTTAATATTTCAACTATAATTCAAATTTTAAATTTCATTCTATGTAAATGAAGTACTAAATTTTTATTGTATGTTTTTCTTAAAACAACTTTCACATTTAGAGGGTTCTTGTAAAAAAAAGTGTGTTGTACACACTTAAGTTCATAATTATCCTTTTACACTAGTATTTAAACTATATTTTAATACTATAATAAAAGGGGGAATATTTAAAAATGAAAATATGGTGTTTGACACTTTTAAATGTGAATATTGGCCTAAACATAACTTACATGACTTTTGCATATCAAAACATCTCTCACTCATCAATATTTCACACCTATATATTATCTATGAGGATAATCCTTTGTAATTTTATATTAGTTACTTAAAATAACCTCTCAATTTGTCATAAATCAATTACATATTAGTAAGACACTTTTATATCACCATACTGGAAATTTTGTCTTTAAAATAGTAACATCAGACTTCGATAGTAAAGCTAACATTATTGTCATGAGGTTGATGTTACCATATTTTTCATATGAATATATTTAAATATCAAATCATTCCCATAGGTAAACCCATTCACCTATCATGTCCGTGTGATGGGAAATTTATCAATTGAGCACATATAAATACAAATCAAGGTCAAGAGTATTAGCTATTTCTAATTCTCAAATACCTATATAGTACACTAAAACAAACTGAGAAAAGTTTCCCTATTCTTATGAAATAGGTCACTAGGAATAATCATCAACCAAATTTTGAGCATACCAAGATATGTTAAGAGCCAAGATTATCAAGATCAAAGATATAATTTCTAGGTGAATTCATATAGTGAAAGAGCATGATTACACATTCACACTAAGAGGAATAAATATGTGGGGATTGAATTCCCTCTCCATAGTATTAGACAGATAGTCAATTTATGATAATCAGTGGGGTTGATTGTGTTCAACTCAACCCAATTACATTTCCTTATTTTTATTGGTTTTGATCCTTTGTAAGAAAATCTAAGGTCTCAAGGAGAAGGAATCTATTCTATGGAGCTGTGAATAGTCAATGATAAAAAATAATACATAGAAATATAGATAAATAAATATTATTTAAATATATGATCACATAGAAGTATAATACTCCATGATAATAACTTTAATCTCAGGGCATTTGTGTCTAATGAATCTACCCTATTCTTTTTGTAATTGACCCAAAAAGCTCAAATAATTAGTTATGGATTTGAGAGAATCATAGGATTTATTTCAATATGCTTCCATTGTAAAAATACAATCACAATCACCCTATAAAATGACAAAGATAAGTATATTTACCCATTATTAGTTTTCACATATAGTAAATTGCATTAACATATCAATATCAATTAGTTACAATGAGATTTATGCTTGATTTTCATATATTACAATTTAAATTAATTTAAAAATATAATCATATTGTGATTCACATTAATATAATAATAAGATAAATAATAGGACCCAATAGATGATAAAACACTAAGTGTTGTATCACATGACTATGGATAGTTAGAGGATTTCCAAAGGCCATCACTCAAATACATATGTAATTAAGATTATCCCATGACAAATGAGGTGATTGAAATATAATATGATGATTCACTAGATGATAAGATATTTTTTCTATAAAATTAATTGGGGTGGATACTTTGAAAAGTATTATATAGGTGGGTGATAATGAAGTAAGAGAGACAAAGGAAGGTATAGAATAAAAATGTGTG
>JARHVA010007948.1:190000-275000 GCA_037957365.1 Torreya grandis | reverse complement strand
ACCAAAAATGAGTGTCTAAATAATGAGACTAGTAAAAATTTACTAAAATTTAAACACTAAATATAAGTTCACATAACATCAACAATCAAATCAACTGATAATAAATTTGATCTTCTTTTGCTTTAAAACACATAGGCTATTATATAGATATTGTAATAGTAAAAAACTTCCTATTAAATAAGAAGCCAAAGTAGAAAATATCTCATTAATAGTCATAGGTATAATAAAATAACCACTAATTTATATGTATAACAAATAATAATTGTTTTGATCATACAATAAATAAATACAATAACATAATAGTAAATATTATTACCACATAGTAAATAGCTTGAAAAATATTTTATCCAATGTAAATACTAATCCTAAACATCCCCATCACCTTATTTTCTACATGCAATAAACATTATCTTGTATTGTAGTGTGTTGCCTCTACAAGCTCATGATATGGATGGTTTTCTTTTTTAGGAAAGCCAACAACCTATGAAATGGTTTTACAAGTGGTTTACCAATAAACACAACATGATGGTTTTACAAGTGGCTAACAAACTACCATAATATAATTATTTTCAAAATGGTTAACCAACAACCATGAATATAATTATGCTATAGTAATCTATCATCTCTCATCATTATCTTACTACAAAGGAAAATATAAAGAAATCATGTTCACTTATTACAATTTTAAATGAGAGGCATAGAAAGCCTTCTTACTTAATTGCCTCTAACCTCCTTCATGTTGTTGTTCACTCAAAAAAATTGTCTTTGAGTTTCAACAATTTACACATTGAATTTATTGGTATGGCTTCCCTCACATAATGTGAAACTACTTGGATGTCGGTTTCCACCAAAAATACATCCATAAAATAAATATTTTTTATTTTGACAATTTTGACACACTTAATTGACATACTTGTTAATTACCTGATAAAAATGATTTTGACAATGTCAACACACTTTATAATAATGACTCTTTCAACCTACATAGTCTTATTGACTTAATTATTAAATACCTAATAATACCTATAAAATGAATAAAACTAAAATTAATACACAAAAACTATTGTATATACCTTTAAAAAATAAAATAAAATCTAAAAAATTCTAAGGTGAATCAAATAACCTTTTTTTCTTAACCCACTAAAGACTTGGAAGATCACTTACATGAATTAGGGAGAAAAATTTTACACTTTCACTAATACAATAGTCTATCATGAGGAATACATGGAATCTAGAGAGATTAAATAAGATAGTGACACATGAATAGAATAAAATTTATTCATGGATAAATAATACATCAAAAAAAATGGATACAATGAAATTTTTGATAGTCCCTTTTCACATTGATTATTTAGGATCTATAGGTCAGTTGCACATTGATTATTGATGCATAAAGAAGAGGGTTTTATATATCACTTTATGATTACATAGGGTTACATACATTAAATAATATGATCCATCCTTCAGTCATGAGGTGGATACCAATACTAAAATAGAGATAACAGACATGATTAACGTGTTAAGCGAATCTAAAAATTTCCAACTGTTAAGAGTATTTCTAATATCTTCAAATATACAACACAGATTGGATGACTACATAGATAAATTTTTGGGAAGGATAATCCCAACTTGAATACTATATTAATGAATATATATTAGCAATAATATGATAGAGGATCATCCATAGGTGCACTAGCATGATAAAACTATACAAGGCATGATTTTATCCAAATGAACTCTACTCCAAATGTAGATAGATCACTACAAACTTCAATAATAATTATAATATTCTTAATCTAGTATAATAATATCTATAAAAACTATTATACCTTTTTTTTAATACACAAGGTTAAAGAATAAATCATCTACCCTTGTTTTCCCCCTATCCTTCCATCATAGAATCTTGATTTGATACCAAACAATGAGATATGTATAAATTCACTAAAATTAAAACCCTAGATTTAAGTTCACATAACATATATAATAATATTTATTTCTAATATATTTAATATTATTTTACTTAAAAATACATAATATATTTTATATCCATTGTAATATCAAAACAACATCCTATTAAATAAGAACCCATAATAAAAATAAATTTGTAATAGTCATGGGTATAAAAAGCTAACCTCCAACCTATATATGTAAAAAATTATAAACATATTAAACATATAATAACTAATTATAGTTACACAATAATAAATATTATTTATCACATGGTAAATAACCTAACAATTAATTTACCCAATATAAATTCCAATCCCCCACACTTAATTCCCCCAACTTTATTCTAGTAATTCAATAGTTAGAATAAAAAGATAGAAAGTGATACTTGAAAAAAAACCATAATGGGTGTAGTCAAGTATTTATTGAGTGCTTTTATTTTCTCCATGGAAACTTGAAATTAAACATGTGGAAATATTTTTTTACTTATTATATAAAATTTGAATGTAACAACATTGAACATATGTGAAATGAAATACTAATGATGGATTACAAATGTATGTATGTGAAGTAAACTATATTTTAGATATAATGGTGAATAGGCTGATCATTACCCATTTAATATGATATTATAAACCATGCGGTGAGTTTAATACTCTGAAAGCCTCATTTTAAATGGATAAGTTCATAGAATTTAAGTCATGTATAACTTCAACTCCACACAACTCAGTATTTCTAAGTGATGGAATCTACTATTGGTTATAATGAATATGACAAATGCTTGAGAATATGATTAAATTTTATGAATATTAGGTTTTTTTTATGGATTATATGACTCAATATTCCAAACAAATTTAGTAGTTATTGATTATATATTGTTTATAGTGTGGCATGTATGTTATACACATGTTTTTAATGCAATAACCTTCATAATCTTAGTCCAAAATGTCATAGAATTTATGAAAATGTGCACATGTGCCTTTAATATGCCCCCCAATATTAAAATAGGTATAATCTAAATTATTTAATATTTTATTAATATTTAATATTTAAATACAATTCATAACCCTACTAAATATCTGACATAAGCTTTTTGTGTGCCCCGAATCTATGTCAAATATGTCATAATTTGAATGAAATATATAATAAATTATGTGAAATTGTACCATTATGAATTAATATGTGCCCAAAATTTTATTTTTAATGATTTTGAAGGCTCAATCTCTAAGGTAAGCCATTATGCATGACTAAATTTTAATGTGAGGGATGTATCCTAAAAATAAAGCATCTCAAAATAAATGAGTTATATCCATTATGCTATACACAAATTTATATTGAGTGTAAATAATGTAGTAACATGTGTAAAATATGTCATCATAGTAAAAATAGATCACCTAAGTATTAACATGAATCATTAACCACACAAGTGTCATGCCAAGATAGATATAGTAATGAGAAACATAATGAATATAAAATCAAGGAATGAACATCCATTAAATAATTAATAACTATGTGGAAGTTGAATTGTATGTATAATGAAAATAAAAATAAAAATAATAGTGTGTGATATGCATCATGACACAAAACATTTATCAAAAAATCCTATATTTATTCACACGTAGTCACACATAGTAAACCACACATGATATCACTCAATGTCATGCAAGGAAATTACCATACACAATGGAAAATATAATTTCAAAAAAATCCAATAGCTAAACAAAATAGAAAATTAAATGTAACACAAACAATGAACAATAAAATGTCACACACACACACACACACAGGGAAACAAAATTTAACACACACAAAGGACAATAAAATTTTAGACATTTAATGGACAATAAAATGTCACATATATAATGGATATTCAATTTTTTAATGTATAAATTAAAATAAAATGTTCACATACAATAACCACATAGAATGTAAAATCAAATGTCACATAAAAATTGACAATAAAATTTCACACACATAATGACAATCAAATGTGACACACAATGGATGCTAAAATGTCACACATAAATACCTAAACAAAATGAACAGTCAAATATCATACAAAATAAGAGTGAAGTATAAACACATATAGAGTCACAAAATGTAATAATCAGTCACAAATCACACTATGTAACATGTAAAAATATCTATAATTCATAGAATATGTATGGATTATCTAAATAATGACTTCAAGTCATTATTTCATATATAAAATATAATACCCATTAAAATAGATATATAAATAGTATGATTTTTATAAAGTAATGTATAAATAATGTATATTAGTGTGATATGGTCAATATAAATAATCATATAATTATAAAAACTATTGTAAATTACCAAGACTCCACCATCAAAAACATTCCCCTAGTGTAGGAAGGCAACTTATAAGTCTAGGAATGTCCCACATGTATGCCATGTATCTCTCTCATGGATATTTTGAAACACATGTACATATGAATTTGGATATATAATATACTATATATGATAAATCATGAAATAAATCATGTAAAAAATTAATACATGTCATGCATAAGTCCTAATTTATTTATTTATTGAGTTTTTATAATGTTATGTAATTATAACCAATGATCCCAGCAATGCGATGCTCACATTTATATCCTATGTCAAAGTAGGATAATGTTAAATTTCATGATTGATTAGTAACATGTGTATCTATGTCCAAACCTACAAAATAATCTAGTTATCATCAACCATATGATCATGTGTATGTTGTGTGAATCTATATATCATAGTACTTTATGTATTTAGATGAATAATGAGATAATTTTTATGTGATCATTATTGAATTTAAAAATTAGTATGTAACACTATTTAAGGATGTGATGAAGTAGATAATGGCTCATATGAGTCTAAAATAAATATCTGATGTAATGGACATTATAATACTAGTCTTATAGTAAAATCTACTATATTTATCTTATTTTTTTGAGTAGGATGAATCCTAATATATGTTTCAATTTATTGTGATTTATATGTGAGTGGAAGAGGAATAATATCCTATTGAATAGGATATTTGTATGGAATAAATATAAATTTAACCCCCATATTAGCATGTATATACTTCACACATCTATGTAAATTTCATGTACTACATGCATATTACATATATATGTATTTCTTAATAACATGTCAAATTCCATTTTAAATGATAAAAACAAGAATAAATTAGTAATAATCATAGATCCCTTTTTTAGTGACAATAAAATCCTCCAAAAAATATTTTTTTTCTATTTAGTGAATCCTTTAACTTTATTTCTTGTATCCATCAAATGTTCATATGTATATCTAAGAGTAGGGAGGAGTGTCATGGTGTAAATATTTTCTCTCACAAAATTATATACCAAGACATTTTATATAGGTTATGAATATATGTATGTGTTTATTAATAATGCCTCATCACAATATTCATTTTTGACAATCTTATGGTTATAAAATTTAATAGTAGGTATTTGTGTTTATACAGTGTAAATTATTCCAATTATTCCATATATAGGATATTCTTCCTCAAGTATATAATTATATGATTTTGGAGGAGGATGTGAATTTTAGGTAATATCCACCAAAATCCCATGAATAGTCTCTTATTATACATGATTAATAATTGAAACATTAAATATATTCACCATATCATTCACATTAATTTGTTTCTTTGACTCACATTTAGGTGTATTAGGATCAATTATGTTATCATCTATCACATCTTGTATATTATGTCATAAAATGACGTATATATTAGTTTAATGTCTTTTTAATTTATTATATTTTCAATATTAATTAATTTAAAATACTTTATATTTAGTCTTATGTTTATCAACAATTTCTAAAGAGGGAGACATATAAGCTTGCAGTCAAGTATCTTCTTTAATACCTTGTGAGTAGGTTTCAGTAAATGTGAAAATTTCATCATTGGTAGCTATGAAATAACAAGATGATTAGTTGGATATGAGACTACATAAAACATTGATATTAAATCACTATTACTATCATTTGATTTTTATTTAATTTTTTTTTTAAATTTTAAACATAATACTAGAAGTGATTAGAGTGTTGGAGTCATACCTTATCTTATTCATTGTGATACATTTAACTTTTTTTCATCAATTATGTAACATATATCATCAAATGATTGGAATATTTTAAAAATATTAGATTCATATAGATGGTAAATCAACCTTATCTTGAATTTATGTTCTATTTCATTAGTTTCCATTTTAGTTGTCATCTTGTAATAGAGCACATAATCACTAATAGGCTAATTGGATCCTTGATTATTTTTTTAATTATTATAATAACACATTATCACTAATAATATTTTAAATGTGTTGTGAAAATGATCATTTAAAGGATTTAAGGCATGAAATGAATACAAATGTATATCACAAAATCAACACAAGTCATACTCATTAAGACTATGGAAAACAATTACTTAATAACTTATCATTAGAAGCATAGTCAAAACATACTACATGGAAGAATCAAATATTATGTTATGGGTCACATTTACCATCATGAAATTTAAACTTAAGTGATAAAAAAATCACTATTGAAGTATAATATGAGATCTCAAAAACTATTGGATTATGTAATAATGAATGAGAATTACTAGTGTGAGAAATTGTAGAATATTTTTTTTATAATTGTAATAATTTATTATGTATATTAATAACCATTTTTTCAAGTGTTTGAAAATTAGGAATATAAAAATATGTATCAAAAAATGGTTTTAAATTATTAATAACCTTATAAGGTATGAAATTACGATGTATAGATATAGCCATATTAATATGAAGAAAATATCATGTTCCTCCATACCATGGGTATGCATCACACATGTAACCAAATGTGTGGACATGTGAATATTTAAAAATTATTAGTCCTAAAACATATTTTATAACTAATTTCTCTAATAGGTGTGTTAGTATTAGTAAATAACTCATTTTGATTTTCCTTAGATGTAAAAAAATTAGAATTCTTTTTTAGTTCATCTCTAGTTATATGTAACAATGCATATGTATTTATATAAATACATTTAATTAATTTATATTTATATAACTCATAAAATTTAATATTTAAATTTATTGTCTCTTCCATTATAATGATATTCTAATGAATAAAATCACAAATCATGTCTAAAATTTAGAAATAAATACTGAAGTTTAGCATCCTATGAAAATAGAAAGGAAGCCTAAAGAATATAGGATTTTACTTGCTCAATGAAAGGGATGTGTTTACAAATATTTTTATCCTTTTTGCATTAATTTTACCCTAATAGTATAAAACTAACAAAATATAAAAATTTATTAAGATACATAATAACTAAAACCAACTCATTGTAAGTAGCCAAATAAAGTAATTTGTTGTTTATATAAAACACTAGAAGAATTGAATACATAGCTTGTTTTATGTCTATGGTATAATATAATGATAATATACATAATATTATTGCATAGATATTTTTATCTCTAATATTTTTGACTATTTTACCTACATCTAATCAGGGTTCATTTGCATGAATATGTATCAATCTTGTATGACTATATATGTTATCCTTATCCTGACTTCAAACTGTAGATGTGAACTAAAGAACCACTGTAAAATAGGTAAAATTAGTTAAAGGTAATATTTAAGATAAAATTATCCAATAATATAAATAGGGGATTAAAATTGAGTTTATTTTTCACACCTAGCTAAGTGTGTACAATCTTGTGTAATAATAACGCATAGTTAAATCTAATGTATGGATTTAAATGCATGAAAATATATGACTTGAGCTTGAAAAAGATATTAAAACATAGCTCAAGTTTTCTCATTTGAGGTTTTTGGTCTTTTTGAGCTTTTGGGAAGTTCTTCTCAATGTGTATAGTGATTTACACTAATAGATAAATGCTAGAGGTCAAAAATCCTTAGGATTTAAATTTTCATATAACTGAATACTTTTGTAATTTATTTTTAAATAACATGTGACATGTATGGAATGACCCATATAGACAATTTAAATTAGGGAAACTATATACTAAAGGGCACATAGATATATCTAACCTAAGTGACCATCTCCATGAGCGTATGACTATAATTGTAGGTTAAAACTATCAATAATGTAGGAATAATAATATAATATTAGGAAATAGTTTGAGAGTGAAATTAAATTTTTAATGAAAATATTAAGAATATCTTGTGTATCAGTAGAAAAAAATTGGATGTTTTAGAACCATATATGAGTAAAAAACTATGAGGAGATGTGAACAAGATTCATGTATGTGATAATAATTCAAGTGTGTTGGAGATTGATAAATTTACACACATGAAAGTTTTCTAATACCAAATAATAATGTTTATGCTTATAGTGTTTCTCGCATGAGTTATATACTTGTTTCACTATTTTATTTTTGACACTAAGGAAAAGGGATTCCATATTCATTACCATATTGATTATATTATTTTATTTCATCTTATTTTATCTAGACATAATTTGGGTTTTAATGTTTGAAGCAAATAATTGTATTTGAACCCTCATTTCATACTTGATTTTTGATCCAATGACCGTATTGAATGTTTTTCTCTCATCTCATTAACTAGCATATTTTATCATGCTCAAACATGTTTCTATACTCTAAAGGAGTTCATATTCACCCACCAAAGTTAGTATTCAAAATTTCCATCTCCCATGTTTACAATTAATAACCTCATTCCTTAACCAAATCAATGTAAAAGTATAAAATAAAATAGTCATATTTAATGTATATTATTTTTGAACATGCATATGAATAACATATCCTTTATTATAAATGAATAATAAAGTTGAATCCACTTAGTGGATAGGTTTCTAATAGTTCAAATGAATAATAAATTCAATTGTATGTAGTCTATAAGATATCATTAATAAAATAATAATAATAAAATCCAATATTTTAAGTACATTTAATTATATTTAATTCGTTTGGTATCATATCTTATATACAATTATAGCTAAAACATGTGAAAAATTCTATAGCACTACCAGATTCTTAGAAAAAAATATTATTCATTGAAAAGGCCTACGATTACCTAGATAAAAAAAACATTGGATAAATTCCCAAATGAGTTCACTAATACATGAAAAACATCATTCTTAGTAAAATTAATATAAATTTTACTAGAATTTAAAATTCTTTTGTGCCCAGTGATAATTTTATCATTAATTAAAGCATCTATTTTTTCATAGTTTGGATTATGGATAAACCGACACTTGATGACCAATGTGTAAATTATTCCCAGACATAATAGGATTTTTGGGTCTCCCATAATTATTCAAAAAAAAGTAATATATAATGAGATTACTAGGAACTAGAAGAACCACCAAAATAAACTCATGAACCTAGCACCAACAAAACAACCAATAAGACAAAATAAAATAAAAAGAGACCTAGTGGGGTCCCTTTTGGGAGCTAGACCCAATGAAGAAAAAAACCAACAATAAATAATAAAAGGTATAGTGTAATCCCAAAATGGGACCAAGCCTAGTGAAGCTCCTCAAAAAAATAATAGTTAAACTACATATTGAGATGGGGTGTTTTTGTTGGACCCCCTACTATAAAAATAAAATAACTAAGGAGGTTTCACAGACCCCCACTTTCAATAAAAGATGATATCAAGGGCCAAAAACCCAAGGAACTACCTGGGCTTTGTAAGGGAGCCAATAATCTATCATGACCCTAAATTACTTACATTTGATTCATTGTGTTTATATAGTCTAGATGTGAACTATTTGAGACATATTTTTTTATTATGTTGTGGTATGAAAATTACTAATCTACTTTGATACAATTTAATTATAATTGTTGAGAAAATTATAAATTAATTTTTATTATAATATTTGATATTATTAATTAATGTGTATTGGTCAATTTCTCTTCTAAGCCATTACCTTTGGGTCATAATTTTATGCAGTGGTTGGTCTTTTGACCCTTAGACTGATTCAAATTTTATGTGGAGGGATGATGTGGCCAAGAGAATCTTTATTTACCATTTTATTATTATTGGACCATAATATTAATAAATAACTAGTCTTTTGGCTGAACCAATTTGTTGGACTTTGCCCCTGAGAATTCAAAACTTCCATCTAACCACTTACTTGTGATAAATTGTAGTCACATCCATCATAGTGGACTCATATTTCTAGGTTTCAAAACATTTATTTTGTAAATGATTATGGATTCTCAATTTTTTTTTAAGTGGTGGATTTTACAATTACATGCTTTTACTTCTTTTATTGATACCATGGACCCCTTCCTAGTCTTGTTTTATTTAGAAACAAAAAAATGGACCAATTGGAGTTAGTAGTAATTGGTTTTGGAATGATTTGAATTGTTTGTTGGGATTAGTGTCTAAGTTTTCAATTCCAAAATTTTTGTGCCTATTTTGGGATGAGTGATACCTTACCTACCTTGGGCTCAAGCCTTTAGCTTTCAAATCTTAGACGTCTAAAATAATTTTTTTTACACATTTTGTTTGTCCACAAAAATCTACTCTTACCCACTTTCTTGGGAAAGCATGCCATCATACCTGCCTTGATGAACACAAGCCTATAGATTTTGAAGCTTGGGTGATGAAAGAATTCATGCATACATGAATTTTATCCATTTTAATGGTTTTAATTTTGGTTTTGCCACCCCACTCACCCCATGACACTCTAGGTCCTTCACTAGACTCGAGTTCTCTAATGACCAATCATGACTACATTTTTAGTCTTGATGATCCAAGCCTTCATTTGGTGTTTTATATTTTACTCGTATCCCCTTTGGGGTCTTGCTTCAATTGTTGACTCTATGTGGGGACATTGGCCCCTTATGCCAAGGTTAAAAATGTTCTACCCCTTATTTATAGTGGTGCGTTGTCAAGACATGAATCTTAGATATGTGAATGTCTCAAGTGTTGGAAGACCTATTCATATAGATGGAGTTATTTTATGCACCTTTCTTCTTGATGAGGTTTGCCAAGTTGAGAATTTTAGTGGTAAGATAAATCCTCTCGTTGATTTTCTACTATATGAAGGATGTGCCAAAGGATTGGACCATTATTTAACAATTCATATCCCCATGGGGGTAATTTATCATTTTATAATTTTATTTAAGAACCTTGGATCCCTTGTCTCAAGGCATAAAATGATCTATTATTTTCTTCATGTTGAGATCTATCAGGCTATGATTCTTAGAGGAAAGATAAACCCTATAAATATAAGCCTATCATGTGAGGGCTATGCTAATGACACTACTAGTGAAATAAATCTTTATCAAGTGGACCTCCTAGTGTGAAGTTCCCTTCATGAAGACATTTTGAATGTAATCACCCCTTGAGATCTACTTTATAGATTTTCCTTGGTTCTGGTTTCTAGTTGTTTATTCTCAGACTGACCCTATATTTCTTTATCATTTGGCTCCTTGGCCCTATTATTGGCTTATTTAATTTGTTTTAGAATTATTTGGTGGTTCTATGTCCCTTAAAACCTATATTTTACCCTATCAAATAAAAAAACATTTTTTATTGGTTCATTATTCAACTAGATGTATTATTTAAATGTTATTATCACATTTATTATACTTATATGTCTAGATGTTGATGATAGTCTATTGGTTGAAAATAGTGATAGGTAATTGAATTAGGTTGTGATTGGAAGTAAGAAATAGGGAAACTTGGAGAAGTAAATGGATATAAAAAATAGTGAAATTAAACATAAAGTTGAGCTTGTGGGTATTATTGATTTAGTCATTTTTTGTTATTGTATTGTTTTATGTTATCATTTTATGGTTGATTTGATTAATAGTCATTTTGAGTTAATTTATAATTAATGTAAAAATATATTTATTTTATATTATCATTTTCAAGATGTAGTCATATAAAATTCAAAATTTGGTAAATTGAGTGTGGTTAA
Organism: Torreya grandis; assembly: GCA_037957365.1. Classification (NCBI taxonomy): domain Eukaryota; kingdom Viridiplantae; phylum Streptophyta; class Pinopsida; order Cupressales; family Taxaceae; genus Torreya; species Torreya grandis. Next base: position 263,125 of record JARHVA010007948.1, on the reverse strand, counting down.
TGACACCCAATCCATAGGTTTATCTTGCTTTCTCTCATCACCCTCATATGCATGTTTTTATTGATTCCCAATCATCTATAGCCTCCAAAACTAAACCCTTACAGACCCAAATTTATCTTTTCATGCTTAATATATTCCCCTAGGACCCATTATCCATGGACAATAAATCCTAATCTTAGACTATAGTGCTAAAACATAAGGTGTCATTTTTTGGTGCTATTATCCAAGTGCATTTTGGCTTCTAATAATCATATTATTTTGAATCCTTATCCTAACTCATTTTATCCTAATGTAAATTCATTTAACACATGATCATTATATCCCATATAAAATTCCATTCAAATTCCATTTATAAGGGTTGACATTCATTTATAAGAGAGAAGCAAGAATACAAGCAGAACCAATAAAACACTTTTCCATATTCTCTAAATACAACCATCTAATAATATTTAAAGCTTATTCAAACATTTACACCAGTCCCTAATCATTTGAAGTACACCTAGTATTGCATTTATGTTCATTTTCATCACACTATTCTACCAAACACTTCAATGGAAGAACTACATATAACTTGATCCCTCAGATTATTTGAATGTAGGTAGCATGCCCTCACATGGGGTGTTAAGTTCATCTATCATATCCTTTACACACTAACCCTTTCTCTCCTTTCTCCAAATTTTACATTCAATTTCAATCACAAAGAGGACCTAGGGTATTGATGACTAAATTAGGTACACAGTGAGCTCTATGGGATTTCAAGCTTTGATATTTCACAAGTAAGTTCACATAGGCCTATCACATAAAAACTAAAAATCTTAGATCGCCACGACAATAGCACAAAGATAGGACTACAACACTATAACCTAGGAGTCCTACTTTCAATACTCCTATCTAATTAAGAAATTAACTCTAGATTCTTTTTTATCATAGTCTTACAACTCTTCATAGATTTTTAGTCCTTATCTCAATCAAAACAATATAGAACCAGATAAGTTTAATTTTTTATCTCGCTACTATTTTTATAAAAGCCCTAACTACATTCAAATTTCATAAATTTTTACCTTATTTATTGCATATCATTTACTAATTTTTTCTACTCCAACCCATTTATTATTTACAAATTAAACACATAATTTCTAAAAAATAATAAATCATTTGGTAAACTCAAATTGCTTTGAATTTTGTATAAAGCCATAGAAACCCTAGGGTAAATTCATATCTAATTTTTCCAATTAATTTATTATTTTCTTCTTGAATATTAAAATCAATAATTCTTCTCAAATTTTAAAATTTTATATTAAATTATTAAATAAATTTATTTCAAACCCTAGTTCTATACACTAGGTCCCAGTAATTTTCCATCATTAATACAATAAATTCTTAATTTTTTGCTTATAGATATAAATAAAAAATTCCTCTCAAATTTTAAAATTTGGTAGTAAAATTTTAAAATATATTTATTTCAAACCATGGTTTCCTCAACTAGATCCCATTAATTTTTGAATCAATTTCTAAATTTTTAGTTACATATTACTTGAAAAATTCATAGTAATTTTCAAAAAAAAATTCTTGGACCCTACCCTAGTTGCATCCACTAAGTCCCATTAAATCAAGCACTTTCCCATAATTTTTTTATTTTTTTATTGAATACTTAACTTATAAATTCAATTTCAATTTCAAAAATTCATAGTATTTTGTAAAAATATTTTAAAAAAACTCTAGTTGCATGTACTAGCTCCTACTTTGCTTCTTGAGGTATCACCTTACATCCATACTCAATTTTCAAAAATGTTTCTCATTTATTTGTAAAATTTTCTTACAATTATTATAAATAATAAAAAATCCATAATGTGCCCTATCATGTACATGAATGATGAAGTCTATCATATGTTAGAACAAAGTTTCATTATTTGCATTTCATGCCTATTTTTCGTTATATGAGATGATGTTAACTAATTTATTCTTAAAAATGTTAATACATCTCTTGCATCACCTCCCTTGTATCCCTTACCACATACTGAGTCATGTTGTATAGTCCATTTCACTCTTCCCTGGGTCACTAGCCATTAGTAGAGAGCCTAGTTGACACCTTTTGTCCCTCCACCTCCTCAACATGTCAATTATCTTCTCTCTCCTACCATATCAACTACTAATCCTATACAAATAGTAGATAATGTGGTTATATCTATTACTTGATGTACCTCTATACCCCTTCCACCTACATAGGAGTCACATCGCCTTACTATTCCTACTTGTCTTAGGCCCAACCCTTCCACATAGGTAGATTTGCATAAGGCATATGACATTGTTGATCAGTTGAGAGACACTCCAACTAATATTTCCATGTTATAACTAATTCAAAACTCTAATGTATTCAAGGACATTATTTATCAGGCACTCACTTGGAATTTTATGCCTGTTGATTTGGAACCTTCTTATTTTGCATCAGTGATCAACACTTTAAAAACTATAGAAGATGTAATTTATTTTGATAGTGAGGACATGCCTTCTTAGATAGTTATTGATCAAAATTTTCCACTATTCATACAATTGAAAGTCAAAACTAGTACACTAAAGAGATTTCTTGTTGGTATTGGTTCCTATAGACACCTAAATCTAGCCATTGATAACCCCCAATCAAGCTTTTGGCCAATTTACACCCAAAATGCACAATTTAGCCTAAAAACCCTAAATCACACTAAATGATGTGAAAATGACATATTCAAGTGCTGATTTTCACTAGGGTGTCCCTAAATGTGGTAATGTAATTTATGGGTGAACTAATTTTGATCAAATTATTTTGAGTCAAAATGCCAATTTTACACCTTGGTGCTTTGGATTTCTCTTTCCTATAAAATCTCTTACACGATACACATGCCTTTGGTATTTTTTTTTGGTAACATCATAAATGGGATAATGGATCCAATGCATCTAATATTACCTTCCAATTCCAATCCAATAAAATTTTGGACTAATAACAAGGCATTCTGATCAATTTGAGTAAAATGTGTGCAAAGTGATTAATCATGATTAAGAGATAATTAACCCAAATCAAGGCCTAATTAATAATTTCATGGAAAATTGTTGAAAACTTATTTTTTGAAATGAATATTGAATATCTACATCATAAGGTGACATCATTTCTTGGGAAGACATCCCTAGGCCATAAATGCCACAAATATTAGGATTCATGCCCTCCATGCCTCTTAATTTACCCTTCTTCTAATGTCATTATGAGGATAATTATAAAGTAAATTCCAACAATTGAATTAATCCTCAATCACACATCTCAATCTCAAGATGGATAGTTGAGGTTGATTCTAGATATTCTCAAAAATCTATAAATAAAGAGGCCATGAACATAATTTCTAAGCTATTTTGGTGAAATGTTATAATGCAAAAATATCTTCAAGGAGAAATTAAAAATAATGTTACCATGTTAAATTGATTCCAATCTAAGCCAGCTGATAAGCCAAAGGTTCTTAGGAGAGATGGAGGTAGCCAAGCTTCCATTACCAAGTACTTCATGAGCACAAGCTGATCAAACCACTACTACAAAGGCATTTGGATCATACAAGAAAGGTGAAGTAATTGGTTTGTTCAATCCCTTACTTATTAATTGTGTTTGTCATTTATTTTTGTTACCAACCTATCCCTATTGTCTAGCCTAGAGATGTTATGCTATTAGTTTGTTTCCTTCGTTTTGTTTTCATTTTTGAATTAACACCATACTAACTATCCTCTCTTGAGTGCAATTCATAGATCCACAAATGGCACACCTGGTGGGTTTAGATGCATCCCACACATGAAAAATATCATTTTATAGATTTAAAATATTCATTTGGACATTTAAAACTCTTACAAATTGATTTTATAACTTTATTTTCCCATTTTTGTTTGCCATAGGTTTACATAGTAACTGACATCAACAAGTAACACTGACATCAGTTGCATAAAGTAACCAACATCAGTTGGTAAAAATGATATCATTTTTATACCTATCATCGATCACATTGGTATAACCGATGTCCATTGGATAACTGACATTGGTCATAAAATGTCACTGTCATTGGTTATATAAACTGACATCGATCACTATGTTTTTCTTACAACACAAACCAAAGAGATATTTTTATAATGTTTATTATTTCAAACCAAAAAGGGATTCAAATATAAATGACATGATGACATTTTTTTGTATGACCAAGCTTGACATTTGACAAAAACATGTTTAGATCACCTTTTGCATGCTTAAAAATCAATTAGGAACCTTATTTTGTTGTTTAACAAAAGAATTTAGATGCTTATGGTGGATGTTTTTCAAAGTTTGCAATGAATACCAAGGGTTCAAATGAACACAACCTCTTTTTCCATTTGGGATTAAAAATGAACTCACCTTTTCAAAGATTTTTGTTTTTACTTAGTTGTTTATATTAGATTTTGTTTGGCAAAAAGAGGAACTTTGCATGTATTCTCTTCCATTTTTCCCCTTTAGGGAACCCTTGGAATCAAAATATCAATTCCTATTACAAGTAGCCTAGTCCAAGGCTTAGAAATAAAGTCATCTAAATCACTCCCCAAAAACTCATCAAAGTTTGGGTGACCTTAAAAATGACCCTAAAATCTTTCTACTTTCATACTTTCTTTATTTTTAATGAAAAATTAGCTTGGTTGGGGGACTTCATCACCTCCTGTGAATTTTCTATGGAAGCTTTGACCAAAGGTTTTACCTCCTAGCATTGACTTCATTTGGATCCTAATTGGAGTTGCACATGAGATGTAGTGGCACTTTGGACATCACCCTACACTGAGTGAGCAATAAGATGTAGTGTTTATGAAAAGGACTAGACCTTTTTGGAAAAATCCAAGAGATATAGACCCAAAAATTTAGATTTTCTTTGGCATTATTTGGCATGAAAGTCATTGTGCAATTGATTCCCCTAGATCATTCATAATTTTTTTTAGATCTTAGACAAATCCCCACTTGCCATAGAAGTATTATTGGTATATTGTGTGCCTCAAGGTCTATGTCATAGTAATATCATTTAAGATAAAGGGGGTGTAAAAACCCTAATATATAATGCACATTTACTTTTTGATGAAAACTTAAAGTACTCTCAAATGATGTATATTGATGGATTCCAACAATACCAAGCAACCTAGTCAGTTTAGGATCTAAGAGAAATTAATTAGTTGGTCTTGTCCTAGATTAGAGTCTTGTTTGAATTTAAATCTGGGTGTAAATAAACAATCCAAACCAAATATATATTCTAATTTTCCTTTGAATAAGGAGTTGTTATGCTACCTACATGAGATCATCAATTTGCCTTTTTCAAAGTTCATCAAAAGCTTGAGAGTCATATCATCCACTTTGGCACAGTTATGCTACCCAATTGAGTCTAGACCTTTATGAAAGTTGTTTAATTCCTTCACTTGTAATCTAAATTCTAAATTTCACCTTTATAAGTTCATATGGATGATGTGTTAAGTTGGTTGGCCATTTGTACCAAACTTGATGGAACTTAGGTTCAATTTCCAATTTGGGTTGAAGGTCGTTTAAGACTCATAATCATTGTCATCACTTGATAGACATAAGCTATATTTTCTAAACACTTGCACTAAGATTCTATGCACCACAACATTTTGAGTCAATATAAGTAGTGTTATGTTGTCAAAATTATAGAAAAACCTATTTACGTTAGATATTTTTTTAAACAAACCTTTTTGTCACACCTTTTGGGTAGTATAGCATCATTATGCTACCCAAAACATTTTGAGTATTGTTTCGTAGACCCTCTTACATAGGGTTCAAATTTGTTCCTACATTTTTAGACCAATCCAAGTGTACTTTTATGAAATTTTATCTAAAATTGTTATACTTCTCACTTTTGTCTAGCGTATTTATCAAAACAACCAAATTTTATACCATTTTTGTGAGAAAATAAACTATCTCTAAAATTTCCTTTTATTTCATACCTTATACCTAGTTGATAAATTTCATGTCCATGAATCAAATGCCTATTGTTTTTAATAAGTGTTTCAAATCCATTATATTACAAAAAATTCATCTATTTAAAAGTCTAGATTTTGATGACATTTGGCTAAGAGTTCTAGTGCATGCCTTGTTTGAGCCAAGATTGGGATGCCACATTTGGCCAAAAGACCTAGAAAATTTTAAATTTCTATATTAGACTAATTTGAAACACTTCAACCTTCAAGTTTAGCATATTGATTTTAGGTCCATTTACTTTCTTATCTTTTTGTGAATAGTGAAATGTTAGATACTTCACGTTAGCTTGTTTCCTCACAAATCTTTGCATAAACCTTTTGATCCTTTTGATGAATCTAGACCAAGTTAGAACATAATATATTTTAGACATTATCCTTTTTAGATTTTATATAACTCTTTGACCTTTTATTACAAAAACATTGACTATGGATCCCAGCATGTACTCCTACACTCATAGTGGACTCATGTACAATCTAGGGATTAGTAATGTAGTTTCTCATAAGAAATGATGCAAGACCCCTATACAGATAATATTTCTTATGAGATAAATTATTATCCCACTTATAATACTCAATTAGGGTCAGAAAGATAAGATCCATTGGATAACTATCTCATTGACACACCACCTTATTCAGAATAAGACCAAGAGCAAACTACATAATACTTAGCTACAATACCTATAGTAAATGATCTAGTTTTTCAACAGTCACATTGTACTTTCCACATATGATCCATTTTTGTTTGAGTGATATTTTTTAGAGAATAAAGATGATATTTTTTTTAGAGTTATAGAGGTAGCGTCCATGTTTCCAAACACGTTCCCCATGAAAATTTACCAAGTCTAGTAAGAGTGCCTCACAATATCATTTACAATTAATAGGCTTCTTCTAAGAGTCCTATGGCTCTAGTCCAAACAACGTATCAAGAACCTAATATATCTAGTCAATCAAAAAACATCATGGGGGATCACATTAGCCAAATGTAGATAGCATAACAAACCTACTTGAATCTTACACATGATTTCAATCAGATGAAAATGGTGAGTAAGTCTCTCATTGACCTAGTTCCTTCAATAGGAGTGTTGATAAAGTTAACTAGGCAATATAATTTTAATTCTAACCCATTCATACAAAAAACTTCAATAGATAACGCGATGCATATGCCTAGTATTGAAGAAGTGTCTTTGGCCTCTACACAGAATAGTGAACCAAACATAGTGGATAATGTACAAATAATGTCTAATCCTAATCAAAGTGGTACTAATGTACAAAAAACTATCCAAAAACATGTGCCTATAGTTAATCCTATGAATATATTATCATACTAGGGAATAAAAATTTCTACACCCCAACCTCAATCGACTGCTTCGTCAAGTATATAACCTACTAGATTAGGTAGTCAAACAATAGCCAATATCACACCTCAATGATAGAATATAATGAATCCTACTCCTCCTCAACAAGTAATGAGTAATATTTCACAACAATAGGCACAATCTAGTATATCAACACAATAGAAGACAAATACATTTTCATCTCAATCACGACCAACTAATGTTCCACCTTGTCAGGTAATGATGAACATACCTCTTCAATCACAGACTAATATGTCAATCCAAAACTAAGTAATGACTAGTCAAAAATGTGAAAATATTTGTCAATGATAGATGCTAAATCTATAACTTACTTTGACTTCCACATATGGATTCATGCAACAAGTAGGTTCCCATATTTCTCAAATACATACTAGACAACCATTGGTTCAAAATATGCCACAAATTCAGAGATAGGGTCTTGGTCCACAAATTCCCACTCAACAAGAAGGTTTGATTACTCAAGTATCATGTCTTTTTTCAACCAAAATAGGCTTAGTATAGTTATATGTCATCATCCCAACCACAATATTCTCTAAGTTAAATATTTATCACCAACCCAAACCAAAATATCACACAACCAAGTGTGTAATTTTTGAGTACATCCTAATCCACATATGTGTATTCTTGGTCCATTCCCAAACCAAAAAAATATACCCCAATAGGTATCTCCATCATACCATGGTCAAAGTGTCCCTTTTGTGACCTCCAAAACCAATATTCTCCCTCAAAACAATGTTCCTTCCAGTTTCCTATCCGAAGAATTGTAATAAATGATGTAATTAATGCCATTGAAGCGGGTAAATAGATTAAAATTTTCAAATTAGATGATGTGTGTTCTTACCCATTTAACATGGAGTATTTGGAAATACCATTTCCTCCATTATATGAACCACCAAAATTTGATAAATACAAAGGGAAAGGTGAACCTAAGGCTTATTTAAATGAATTCCTTATCACATGTCAACTAGTGGCATATAATGACATATACCTTTTGATATTGTTTCTAAGGATCTTCGCTAGACAAGCCTTGGAGTGGTTTTTGAAGTTACCAAAAAATTTAGTAATGTATTTTGATGATCTTTTTGATAAGTTTGTGCAGCATGTTTTCTATAATCTTGAGCATGAGATTTCATTAGTGGACTTAATGCAAACAAAGCAAAAGGCTGGTGAGAGTTTTTCAAGTTATTTATAGTGATATAGATCCCTTAAAAGTTGTTTCACCCATAGTTTATTATATAAACAATTAGCTATTGTGTTTACAAAAAAAATTCATAGTGAGATAGCTTATCATTTGTAACTATAATATGTGCATAATTTTAATGAAATCATCGACAAAGGCTTGTTGATTAAGTGAGAACTCATCAATAAAGGAGTTACAAAGCTTAATTAAATTAATCAAAATCAAGGTACCAATCAATAAAATGACCAACATTCCATTCAAGCACCAACATTGCAACTGACATAGGCCAATAACCATGAAAGACCGATGTAATTCAACCATAATAATAATGTTGTGGGAAATGGAGTAACCAAATATCTTCATGTCCAAATGGTGCAAACATCATTTATAACACATTTTTATCTTACTCCTCCTTAACAACCTCTCTAACTAATTCCACAATCATAATAACCAACACCTACACAAAAACTATAGTATCGTTTACCATTACAAACCCCTCCTCCTAGAAGAATTGTGCTTACACATTGTATCTTTAGTGACCTAGGAGAACCTATTGAGTCTATAATTTGAAAGCTTAATACTACTAATCTGATTATTTGGCCTATACCAAAGCATTATCTAGAGGTAATTCCTTATCCTAATTGGTACCATGAAAATGAATTATGTGACTATCATCGAGTCAATGGGCATAATCTATTAAGATGTGTCTAAATCAAGCATTTAATTGAGAATATGTTGGAGAATGGGGAGATAAAATTAGATAATGGTACTTATAATTCCAATAAAACTCTTGGGATTTATCAAAACCCCTTTCCCTAACATAAAAATCAATAACAACAATATAATTAGCAACAACAACAACTAGTGTAGCATTAAAATCAACAGTATCAAAATCAAAGGATAAACTAGTAGAATCAAAAAAATCACCAAGAGAACCCACAACAACATAACAATGGACAAAACCAAGGTTATAATGTTAATAAATAGCAAACCTACCATGCAGTTGTATATGACTACAATAGGGTTGTAGGTCATCTTATAGGGGGTAGCATTAATACCATATCCATAAATCTTAGAGCAACCACAATTAGCCTAGACCATTGCTAAAAAACAACATTCAACCAAAGTACATGTATAATCCTTCTTTAACTTGGGACTACATGTAGGCAAACCAACAAACTAGGACTTCCCCTTTTATACCTTATATCAATAAATCATCCTTGTCACATGACCACATGTGAGTGCATCGACAAATGAGACTTGTCTTGTCTGGTCCCACACCATTCCCAACATTGATTAGCAATAATGGTCTAGTATTTAATATTGATTATCAAATCACAATTCAGATGTTGAAGATTACTATCCCAAGCCCACCACCATCTACCACTATGCATGTTATCCAACTAACCATTCAACCTTAGAATATACCATTCACTACTGACCAAGATAAGAAATTTGATATTGTGGAACAATTGTAGAAGACACTGGGACAAATTTATATTTTAGATTTTATATGAACATCAATAATCCACAAGAACATCTTGAATGAGTTTTTGACCCAATCCACTATTTCTAATGACATATCTCTTGATAAATTTCAAGCGTTGGTTGGACACCTAGCTCCAAGCCAACAAGTTACATTCAACCAAAGTGATATGTCTTCTCTTGCTCCATTCCATAATAATCCATTATACATAGAAGTTTATATATAACAACATAAAGTGAAACATGTCCTTATATAAAATGGATCCAACATGAACATAGTGTCTTTAAAGCTTATCAAGCTTCTTGGGTACAAAATGGTAGATCTCTAGCCAAAAAAAATAACCATCAAAGCCTATGATAATTAGGAAAGAGAATCATAAGGCACCATTAGTTTTCTAGTTATCATTGGGCCTGTGACCCATGATACACTTTTCCATGTGCTTGATCTTGAGTTATCATACAATATGCTTCAAGGTAGGCCTTGATTACGTGAGATTCATGTGGCCCTATCAACATTGCACCAATATATCAAGTTTTCCCACTCAAGAATGGAAGTGAATATTTTGGGAGATTTACACCCATATGAACACTACAAGTATCTTGAAGCTAAATTTCAAAATCATAATTATCAGTATGACACGAATCCATGTTCCAAGTAGGATAAAGGAAAGTTTATACTTATTGATCCTTCACCAACTTATTACATAGATCTTAATACCTAGGATTCTTTTTCTCACATGTAACCTCCTCAAGATTCTAATCATTTCACCTCTCATAGACACACAACCACTCATGATTCAATTTCTTGATGAATCCATAATTATCATCACCCCTTGAGGATCATCCCTAGAAACTATATTTTTATGGCTTATTTGTTGAACATGGATCAAAGACAATCATATTGTTTATTACACCATAGGCAGATATAATCCCTAGATCATTCAAAATTAGTTTTCCTTGTAAAAACAACATGGCTGAGTATGAAGGACTTGTTACAAGACTTTGAAAATAAGTGCATTGCAACATATCTCATCTCCAAAGTTTATGGTGATTCTCAATTAATCATCAATCAGGTCACAAATCATTTTTAGACTAAAGATTAAAAGCTAGTTCTATATAAAGCCATGGTCGACACTCTTAAGCAACAAATTTCCAATATTTAGTTTGAACACATACCAAAGGCTAGTAACAGAACCATAGATGTCATGGATACTATTGGATCTCTGATTTGACAAACATATAAAGCTAGAGATTATCAATTTCTCTCAAAAAATTGTCAACACTAGCTCATGAACCTTCGACCATTACCATGATTTGTGATATTATTGGTCCTAATTCTATCTATTACTCAGGCCTTTATAACTACCTTCACAACCAAGTTATGCCACCTAAATTATATAAAAAACAAACAAAGCCTTCATTCATCATTTCACTCATTACACTCTACTTGGATCCACCATTCACAATCATAGTTTTGATGGAACTTTGCTTCATTATTTAACTTTGATAGAGTCTACAATAGCATTAAGAGAAGTTCATGAAGGATTATGTGGTGCTCATTCTATCAGGGTAGTCCTATCTAAAGATCTCTTGCATAATAGTTATTATTGGCCCATAATGGACGTAGATGCCACTACATATTTAAAGAAGTGTGACAAATGTTAATGGCATGATAATCTGATTCATTCCCCCCAAAAAAACTCAAAAATTAATGTTGACAACATGGCCATTTTATACATGGGGACTTAACCTAATTGTAAATATCAACCCCACTTCATCTGATGGCCATAAACATATCCTTACTACCATCGAGTATTTTACTAAGTGGGTTGAAGTTATACCCCTCACTTACATGACTAAAAAGTAAATATCCAAATTCATTTTCAACCATCTCATTTTCTACTATGGTATCCCCTCTAACATTATATTTGATAATGGAGGATCATTCAAGAACAAGGATGTAGACTAGTTATGTACTAAATACAACATCACACAACATTTTTATACAACATATTACCCTTGAGGTAATGGCCAAGCTGAGGCATCTAATAAAACCATTATCAATATTCTCAAAATGATTGTTAATGATTTCGGCCATGATTGGCACTTGTAGATATTCCTAGCCCTTTAGGCATACCATACTAATCATTGTACCCCCATAGGATCAACTCTATACTCACTTATTTATGGTACTAAATCTATCCTTCCAATTAAGGTTGAATTACCTTTACTACACATCTCTTTCAAGCATGTCCTAGATGATCATGACTATCGAGTAGCTTGCTTGTAAGAGCTAGACCTACTTGGTGAGAAACACACAATTACACTCAACAATCTTCAAGCATATCAGAACCAAATTAAATGCCACTATAATTGGCATGTTAAGTATAGAAAATTTGAAATTTATGATCTGGTTCTTAAAGAAAACAAATATAATACCATGTCTAAGAAGAAGTATAAAGGGAAATTCAAACCAAAATGGATAGGGCCTTTCATCATTACTATAGATTATGGATAAGGATCATATAGGCTCACCACACTAGATGGTAATGAACTTCTAAAGCTGATAAATATTATTCATCTCAAGTGGTACTATGCTTGAATGCTAAGGTGTATTGTCTATAAGGACCACTTTAGTTATGCCATTTTATCACTATTATTATTTGTATAAATAACATCCTTATCCATCCTCTTCACCATATCCGCCTTTTGCTTATGTTCTATTGACATAGTGTGTTCTAAAGCCTAGCCCATTTGACCTTGGTTTTTTCCATTCATTACATAGTCTTAGCATTGAGGTATCTAATCATTTTCATTAGTTGTTTCAAGTACTTTAGATAAAGATTATATTTTGGGATAGTGTGAAAGAAGTTTTTATAGTTGCATCCTTCATTTATTATTCCTTTCTTACCATCGATATTTACATTAATTATAACTTCCTTTGGCCAAATTAGTACCAATGATATATATCATTGTGTCCTAGTTATAACCACCTATGGGAAAACTAGGGGCAACATTAAGCCTTGACGTACCAAATTTCCACTTCTTATGTCATAGTATCCCTTTTTACCAACTGTGCCTATTTTTTTGAATTGACTGCTATACTAATCTAATTCCTCCACTATAAGGGAAAAACTATAGTGACTTGAGGTCCTACTCTGGGACTATGTAGGCAATGCTCAATACTTGTTGAGGTTAACTCAGTCACCCTAAGCCACACTCTCATCATTTTTTGAGTAACCTAAACCATGCTCTCACCATTTTTTGAGAATCCTAAGACACATTCTCACCATTTTGTAAGCAAGCTAAGCCATACTCTCACCATTTTGTGAGCAACCTAAGCCATGCTCTGGCCATTTTGTGAGCAACATAAATTTGAATTCTCTCACCATTTTTTCAGCTTGAACCATGTAGTGTCTCATAATTTTTGATTGATTTGATATACTCCAAAATAATTCTAAAAACATTTGAAAAATCATTAGAAAAGAACAAAAACATTGACCACTTCTTTGCCTTAAGGATTATAGGAACCCTTACTAAGGTACAAGAAAATCACTTGTCATTTAGTTTCCCCATCCTTTTTGGAATTTTCTCTCACACACTTTCCATTTTTCAAGACCATTCCTCTTCTTCTCCCACATCCATTCTATTTATTTTCATCATTTATCATATTCTTTCTATTCTTTAGGAGAACTACATTTACCCTAAATTTTTTTATTGGATATTAGATCCATGGAACTATTTAGGTAGCATCCAATTACCTAGTGCATATGGAGATAGCTTAGCTACCCCCTTATTTTTCTTTTATTCCCCCATTCTTTTAATTTTTTAAGTTGTCACCTAATTTCTAGGGGCAATATTCATAGGGTTTCCATTGCATTGTTTGTTTGTTTGTTTGTTTGTATATACTTATTTTGTTTGTTTGCTTTCAACACTATTGCCTTGATTTAGTTTATGTGTGTTAATTGGGTGATTACTTACCCACACTTATAATCAAATAAATCAATATTCATATTTTTACATTGTCATCATGGTTTCTATCATTGGTGCATTATTTTCTTATAAGTATTGGATTACAGGAGTCAGTCCTTATGCATACATTAGCAAAGTCCTCATGATGTTATACCATGATGCCTACCAACATGTGCTATAATAAACCTTAGATTTAAAACAATTATTTAGCATTGAAGACATCTCTTTAGTGGTGACATCCTTATTCCATCCTAATCATATCCCAAACAAAGTAATTAAACACAAAAGAATTCCAACCTTTATTAGTTCAAATGAGCATCTCCGTACTAGTAGGTTGTTCCAATTCATCATTATATTTTATATTAAGTTATCATCATCCTCAACTAGGTTTATCATGTTTTCCATAATCAGGGTCCAATGATTATAATTCTCTATGGGTAAATCATTGCATACTGTCCCACCTACATTTCTCAATGATTATAACCACCTTTGGGCAATTCATTATGTTGTAACAACTTTAATTTTTATACCTATATATGGGCATGTTATTATCTTGTTTATCTATCATAACTGGGGCAGCTCCACATTTTCAATGATTATAAATACCTTTGGGGAAATCATTATGTTATCATACCATGTTGCCACTATCAGGATACAATGCTTATAACCACCTTTGGGAAAACCATTATACACCATCTCACTTGCATTCTTAGTGATTTTTAATAATATTTAAATATAATTATGTTTTCACCCCATCATTTTTCCTTTCTTTGGTCCCCTCATTTAGTTTCTTTCTTTTCGTGGGACCATTTGTTGATCTACTTATGCCAATTGCTCCCTCGAGGGGGCATCGTACAATTAGTTTATCATAATACAGTTGTAGGTATATAGGAACTTTTCATTCCTTGAGAAGATGTTAATATTCTTATAGATTTTAACACCATCTAAAATAGGGGCAAACTATAAACACCTAAATCTAGCCACTGATAACCCCTAATTAGGCTTTTGGCCAATTTCCACCCAAAATGCACAATTTGGTCTAAAAATACTAAAGCACACTAAATGATGTGAAACTTACATATTAAAGTGCCAATTTTTACCAAGTTATCCCTAAATGGGGTAATTCAATTTATGGGTCAACTAATTTTGATCAAATCATTTTGAATCAAAATGCTAATTTTGCACCTCAGTGCTCTAGATTGTTCTTTCCTATCAAATCTCTTACAAAATGCACCTGCCTTTATTATTTACTTTTGGTAACATCCTAAATGTAATAATATATCTAATGCATCTAACATTTCCTTCCAATTCTAACCTAGTCAAATTTTAGACCAATAATAAGGCATTTTTATTAATTTGAGTAATTTGTGCATAAAGTGCTTAATCATGCTTAAGAGCTAATTAACCCAAATCAAGGCCTAATTAAGAATTTCATGGAAACTTGTTGAAAAATTATTTTTGGAAATGGATATTGAATATCTACATCATCATGCAACCTCATTTCTTTGGAAGACATCCCTAGGCCATAAATATCACAAATATCAAGATTCATGCCCTCCATGCCTCATCAATGCCTTCCATGATGCCCTCCATGCCTCCTAATTTCTCATTATTCTAATGTCTTGAAGAGGATAATTATAAAATTAATTCCAAAAATTGAATTAATCCTCAACCACACATCTAATTCTCAGGATGGATGGTTCAAGTAAATTCTAGAAATTCTCAAAGATCTATAAATAGAGAGGCCATGAACATCATTTCTAAGATATTTTGGTACAAATTTTTAATGCACAAATATTTTTAAGGAGCCATTACAATTAGTTTTACCATGCCAAATTCATTCCAAGCCAAGCCAAGCCTTAAGCCAAAGGTTTCAAGGAGAGATGGAGGTATCCAAGCTTCCATTTCCAAGGACCTCATGAGCATAGGCCAAGCAAGCCACTACTAAAAAGGCATTTGGAGCATCCAAGGAAGGTGAAGGAATTCTTGTGTTTTATTCCTTACTTTTTAGTTATGTTTTTCATTTGTTTTTGTTACCAAGCTCTCCCTAGTGTTTAAGCCTAGAGATGTTGTGATATTATTGTGTTTCCTTCATTTTATTTTTATTTTTGACCTAACACCATACTAATCATCCTCTCTTGAGTCAAATTCCTAGATCCACATTTCCAAACTAAATATATGTAAAATCATATTCTTAAAGACTATGGGCATAGATTTGACATCCATGTAAAAATCACATAAGAACATTTGAGGATTCAATGATATACTTTGATAGACATTGGGTACTATTACTTTAGATATCATGGTGGGATAAAAAACCCTCTCTACATATTTTCAAGTCATTCTAGGTCATCTTACTTATAAAATTTTAATTAGATGACCCTGAATACATACTATGGGGGATATTACTTTTACTCTCCATCAATGTATTAAATTTATCCATGAGGTATATCTATACACATGTCCAATAAACAACCAACCATTCAAATATTATTGAACTATAGAGTCATCTTTGACTATTTTGCTTGATGGGACACCATATCTCATAGTACAGCCACTACCTCATAGAATTTCTCTTGATCAAATACATACATATGAGGTTATAGAGACTATCACTTCTCTCACTCCTTCACTTATAGTCACACCTTTAGGTCTAGATATCCCACTAGTCATAGCAGTTCTAGCCATCACAACTACTACATTGATCATGTTCTGATACTTATTAAACATCCACCATCACTGATAGTAGTACCCATAGTTCTAGTTTATTCTAGAGTTATTTCACTAGTTATAGATACCTTTGTAGTAGTACCATATTCTAATCCTATAGATGATTAGACACTTCTATCATAATTACCCCTTGTGGTAAATTTTGAGTGACCATATGTACATGATTTTGATATGGATTCACAATCTTGTTCAAATGATTATATGACACACACACTCATAGATGACTATTTGTGTGCATTGAGCTTTACACTAGTTGGTCCAAAAGAGTACGAAAATTACTCTAGATCTTTCATACCACATCCTATAACACTTTTAACATCTCGTACTATACTCTCATGATATACTCCACACTCATGACCATAGTCAAACTACTTGGCACATACATTTCACATGGTTAACTCTACGGATATAGAAATAGTTATTCATATTCAAGTAGACAACACATAGCATCAATCATAGTTTATGTTATAGATATCACTTGATCACGGATTTATCATATTACCTATAGTATGACACAGATCTATTAGTAGATTATCACATAAGGATGGTCAACCATTTTATATTTTTCACAAGATTATAAGACATGATAAAAACTCTTGTATATCTTTACAACAAAAATTAGATAATCTATAAGATCAAGGCATTATTTATATTGTAAAACCAATAGTATAACTAACTCTATAACTTCCACTGAAGTCATCTACTAGTAGGACTAAACACCATAGAGTTAGCATCTCCAACACTAGAGAAACCTTTAGTTTGCCTTTGACATGATGACACCATAAACAAAAAATTTGTAGCATATGATGATACTTATGATGATGATCTCAAGAAATTCTATGATGGTCATGACCCATTCCTCCATCTCCATCCCTATAAATCTTCATCCTTAGATCCCTTCCCCTCTCAAACCTAGTATTATAAATTATGATGTACATATTACTTTATTTACTTACTTGTACATAGTCTCTTTTTAGTATTGCTTGTACATAATTTATTTTGCATTGATTATACATAGATAAAATATATCCAAAACACAAAAACATTAAAATTTCATTCATAATCCATGATTTACATCACTACTAATATGATAGACTCACATTATTCGTTTCATGATATTGTTTGTAGATTTATCTACATTAGCATGCTTCACTTGATCCTCTTTCAGTGTGTGTAATGACATCTAGATCCTTGATTGCTTTACTCTACCCATTTAGTGGGCATCCTACTTGTACATTTGAAAAAACATTGATATAAATATCCACTAGGGGAATCTTATACATGACTACACCATCTAGGTTATGTCATTCCTACACCACACACTCTAGTTATCATGTTGACATACATTACTTACTAAGGTTACACAAATTACCATATCAACACTCACTAGTATCTTGCATTTGTGTACTTTTTAGCCTATACCTAGTATTTTACTAACATGTCTTGCATACTTTCACTTCTTTCTTTGATTCATTAGACGTGATTACACTTACAATATATACACACTTTCCTTTCTTTATTAGAATAACTTGATGTGTTTTCATTTTCTCAATTCTTGTTCCATGCCTTGTATGTGTTTTAGGACATTTGTTAATGTCCTTTTCTTCTATTCAAGTGTATGTACATTTGGACATGTTGATGATTCTAATTTCCTCACAGGTGATATTAGTGTTGATGAACACTTCTCATTTTAAGGTCATGAAAATCCAAGGCATGAATTGCAGTTTGTGATAATTTTTTGATATCTATGGTGAAATAGAACTAAAGTGTGAAATCTATCCATAATATTTATTTGATTTGGTGGTTAATATCCACTAGGGTCCTAATATTTGTGAGAATATAAGCCTACAATTTGATCTAAATGGTTATTAACAATTATCTTTAAACAAGGTGAGTTCTGATAAAGAAAATAGAAAAGGAAGGGTAAGGTAGAAAAGAGAACATGATTACAGATTTCCATCTTGAATATTATGACAAAGTTTTAATTAATTTTAGCATACATGAACTAATTTGTGGTGTAAATTAGTATAAACTCATTTTTCATCACAAACTAGGGAAGTTTTAATGAAGATATATAAAACAAAAGAACCAATTATAGTTTAAAAGTATAGTACTATAACTTGAATAGATTATGAACATCCAAATTCAAACCAAATAAAATAAAGTATACCTAAGATCATTTTAGATAATATAGAATTAGCACAAATTAATAGACCTATGACATAAAATGTAGCTCAAAATGAAGATAACCATTAAAATTTAAGACAATAACATGCAATTATGAGACATCATTATCTTTCAATGAACTATCTAGAATATCTTTTGAGAATTCCAAAGTTATATTAAGTGCTCTTTTATATAAAAATTACTTAGAGTCCCTCATCTACAAAATGGTAATCCCCACCTATTTATTGGAAACATAGGTAGTTTACCAGTTAATTTCTAAAAATACCCACATGCAAGTTAAGGATAATTGTCCTTAATATGAAGATATATTGCAAAAGGTTGTTCATGTCATATTAACAAAGGATAAATTTATGCTAACAAACTAACATACATTTTATAAAAGAATATTATTTTATGCTACATTAGGGGGGCCTTAAGTTCCTATTTGAGGATGTTCTTTGCCTTAGTGTATTTTTCATTTATGAGCTCAAAATATATGGTAGGCTTCATCAAATAAACCTCTTCTTTATGTGCTAATGCATCAAATTCCTTGTCACCCTTGGCCTTGAGTTCTTGGATGCATTGGATCTCTACAATTTTCTTTCTACATGTGATGATAATAATAAGGACCCTTTAGTTATCCTTGGTATACTAACCCTGATTGTCTTTAATGCTCTAGATGTGGATACTAACCCTTTTTATAAACTCCTCATCCTCTATTATTCCTATGGTATTGGTCTTGGATGGTTTTTCCAATAGGTCCTTCAAGAGCTTCTCCATCCTTGACATAAATCATTTATCTTCTTCCAAAATGCTATTGACATTATCACAACACCTACTTAGGTCTGATATTCCATCCTTAATTACTTTTAGGAGGGAATGCAAGTGTTTCAATTTCATGATTTAAATGCCTTGGGCTTGCTTAGTGTGATGGACATTAATCAGTTCAGTTTCATGATCTCTAGGATTTTTCCACTGAGTAATTAATTTCTATGCCTCTCAAGTTTATAGGATAATATAATTGATCTAGATTTCAAGGATTTCAACTCTTCAAAAATGTCCAAGGACTTACTTATCAATGTTAGTATATCTTTAGGGAATGAAAGTAGGACTTACACTTTCAAATCCTACTTTTCTTTCTCTAAATTAGTTATCCTTTGTTTCATTCCCAGGATTCTATCCAAGGTCATTACTGATTATGCCACCACTAAATTGGCCACATCCTCTTGATGGATGGGATGTTATCCTATTGCTTGTGCTTAGATAGGTGTTGGCCAAAAAAAAATTCCACTCTCTAGAGTGTGAATTCCTCAATACCAGTAGTGGCTTTCATTGTTACTATTCTCTTGAACCCTGATGTATTTAGATTAAAATGCATTGTGGCTTCTAGTTCAGATCATTTGGCTACTTCTTGGGTTTCAATATTAGCTCCAATTGATGTTAATTGATCCTTAATCCTCCCACCACTTTCTCTTATAACCTCAATAATTCTCCTCTCTTCTTTCTCCTTCATGAAATCTTTGATCTAAGGTTTAATATTATCATGGTTTCCCATGCTTGAACTATTGGTGATTTCACATGAATGAGAGTGAGATGGGATCTTTTATAATTTCTCATATATGAACTAGTTTAGGATAATAGGTCTATGTATTGGTAATTCATCACTAAATAAGTTTACTTCACTGGTGGGATGGGTCCATGTTACCTTTGGTCATTTAGAGGACCTAGGAATAAGGGCCATCTCAGCTTCTCTCTTCTTCTAAGTGACAAGGACCATGTCCAATGCCACTTCTTTCCCCTTTTCTTCCCTAGCTATTTGGGATCATTTAATTTTAGCCATTTTTAAGTGTGGCTTCCTCACCTTCTTGTTTAGCTCCATATATTTATGTAAGTTCCTTAAATAATGCATCCACCATTTCATATGGTTCTAAGGCAACCATATCAATGTGCTCTACTAGGGGAGATGATCCAAGAGGTTGGGTTGATGATGAAAGGCCTTCACCTAGTCTTTCTTCTAGTCCTTTTTCACCTAATTCTTATATTTGGAGTATTGGCTATGGTGGTTACTCTAAATATGCATTTGAATTAGAGGGAATCAAATATTACTACAATGGGTTCATTTTCCATCTCTCTCCAACTAATTTCTCCTCCCTTTACAACCTGTGTTCAACCTTAAAACCATGTTTTTGGCACCTAGGAAAGACCTCCTCAAAGTTTGTTGCTTTAGTATATAAATGGTTATAAGGACCAACCATGTGTTCATAATTTAGCTTAGTTAGTTTCCTTGACTAAAAAAGAGGGGACACTTTGTTGTTTTGATCTCATTCCTTTAAGTCATCTTTTTGGAAATAGAAAGCATCCCTATATCTAGACAAGATGTTCAATTATTTCTAGTCTTTGACCATGGTTCTCCCAATCAGAAAAGTGAAGGTATGTAGAAAGCCCTTCCTCTTATCTTTATAGGTGTTATCAAATCCATGTTAAATTTGGTATGCAATTTATTTTTCAACCAATTTAAGGGGAATGTAAAAAAGTAACCTAAATGGTTGGGTCATGATGCCCTCAATCTGAAGGATAATGCATTTTGGATAAAACCAAATGTTTCACAAGAGATCAACATATCTCTTAAAAATAGGGTGCACCTTGGGCATAGAATATCCTATGATGCTTTGAAATAATATGGGATATATACAGTCATAGATGAATTGTATATGATCACTATAGTTGAAGACATAAAGCTTGGAATAATGATACAAGATGGTAATTCTACTATGGAAGGACCAATTCTTAACATGAGGAATATGGGTGGATGCTATCAATGAGTCAAGTAGATAAGACATCATGGCAAAATATTTAAGTTTATTCTTATTAGTGCCATAAAACTACCTTCTTAAGTGGATACTAATTATCTCTCTAATAGCTCAAGTCATATTTTATTCAACCATGAAGTATACGTAGGATACCCACCAAGGGTCAACATAGGTGGTAGTGGTTGTTCTGGAGGCTCTATTCAATAAAGTCATAATGATTCTTATGCCTTCCATAAATTAGATAATAGGGATCCTATCATCATGATTTATAGCTATATGAACCCCTTGGATTAACCATGGTCTCAAGATGACATCTAGATTATGTTGGGTAGTCCACTCTTTTATGCAGAGGAGGTAAATATGGGCTTTGGGAATGTTATAGTAGCCTTCAAAGGCTATTGGGGTAACATAAGTAATATTTTTTGACTTTCCTTCATTAATAATCTAGTCATTATCAATCCTACAGTCTATAAACAAGGGTGCAAGGATGTCAATACAAGATAGTACCTCTCGTTTAACATCATCTTGATGAAGACCTATAATTTGAATTACAACTATGTCATCAAACTTCCTTTTGGTGATTGTCACCCTTTTCTCACTAGATGTCAAAGGCTACAAATCTTTAATGGCAAATAAAATCTCTAACCAATTTTCCATTCCATTGGCCAATGCTCCTATTTCTAATTCAATGTTTGTAAGGCATCTTACTTCATGATTTGTGGATAGATACAAGTATATCTCTTCCTTACACTATTGCCTTGCCACTACCATGATCTTAATTATCTTGCAATATGACTATTCTTGATGCTCAAGATGATAATTCAAGCTTGATTGATATATGTAGGTCTTCAATTAGTCATGTTTTATGGCTCTAGGATATTATATTAGGGATTTTGAGGCTTTAATGGTGAAGGTGTCAGCTTTCATAAATGTATTCATGCCTTAGATTTTATGTATTGTGCTACTTTTAAAAATCCTATCTTTTGGTATGTACGATATCTTGAGATTTCCTTTTAGTTCTTACATGGTGCTTACATGGACCAACCTAAGTTTCCATGGCATTTCATAGGAGTTTTATTTTTGATTAGCTACATGTTTTTAAATAAGGCCCTTTCATTTTGATCTATTGGATCAAGATCTAATGATAAACATGAGCCTTTGATTAAGATCCCAGAGGTCTACTTTGATTGGGTATTCAATTAGGTTATGCCATGTGCCAAGCTCTAGCTTCCTCAAAAAATGACTAGATGTAGTTTATTTAGGTGTCAAGTCATCAAGCTTTGAAGACTTGACTTGAAAATTCTACCTCCACTTTGTATCATTGGATTAAGATCAGTGATCGAGTGAGATCCATTGATCATTATTGGTGAGGTTGAAGTTGATTGTCTCATAATTTAGTAATGTTTAATATTGACATTCTCTCTAACGTTAAATACATCCTCACAAATTTCAAATGGTGTGAGCATTGATATCAAATTTAAGCTTGTGAGGTTAGTTTCACTAAATGGAAGTATGCCATGCATCATATTTTTGATGCTCTCAGGAGTTTGGGGTTAATGTGAGCCATTAGATTAGTCTCAATAATAAAATGTGAAACATTGATCTTGATCTACAAGGTTTTTTCTAATAGGTCTAAGCTTTGGTAAGCCTTTTGATATCACATCATTGTATTAGGGTCTAAGGATGAACGTGGGCCATCAGATCCTGCAAGATGCATGAACATTAAGTTAGTTCATAATATATATAGGCTTAAGCTACAAAATTAATTTCTAGGTTAATAGTATTTAAAAAACACTATGACCTATGTTTTAATGTAGTAATCCTATGTTTTAATGTCTAAAAATTCCCCTTCTAGACTAAATATAAAAGTTTGGATGGAGCTTATTTTGAAGGCCTCGCTAATGTCAAAGACATCCTTGTGAATGTCAAATGATGGGAGCAAGGTCTTCAAAATAAATACCATAGAACATTTTGTAATGAGCAGTGTTTATCATCTAGTTTGTTCTAGGAAGATCTCATCCCATTGGATTAGGATTTTGGGTGAATGGGAACCACTGATCTATATCCAAGCCTAGACATAACATTAGAGTTTAACACATGGATTCAAGATAAATCCTTTTAGGATCTTTGAATAATTACTCATGTTAAACAAACATGAAGGATTAGGGACATAATTTTTAATCAATTTATGGCAATTTAAAAGGGGAAACCCATAAAGGGAATTTAGGCATGATTTTAAACTTAAGGTATTTTAAAAGGAAAATTTCATACTAAGTTTCCCATGAAGATTTAAATTGAAACCCCTAGTTTTTATTTCTCTACAACCTTTCCTTCTACCAAGAGACTTGGACTTTGTCATTTAATATATATCATCAGTAGGGTTACTTAATAAAGCATAATTAACTAGGAAAAGACCCATTCTCCTTCTATGTGGATGATATCCCAATTCAAGAAATAGAATTACCATTTAAACCATGATAGGATACAAATACTTTAGAATTTGACAATGGCCCCATTCACTTAAAGTAAAAGAAATAAGACAAAAAGAATAGGGGTAATGTTGGTACCAACAATGGTGACTCAAAAGGGAAACATAACAATTTAGTATAATCTAGAATCTTTGGTTTAAACCAACATATAAGTCATTTTCCTCCTTTGATCCTTATATCATTACTTAGGTCAATCCAAGGTTGAAACAAGCTTCAAATATGAAAAATTAAAATCCCCATGTTAGAGCCTAAGCATGTTGTGTGTGTGCTTTGATTCTAGCTACTATTTATCATGAGACATTTAGGGAACAACATCCATGTTCATATCCTTTTAACCATGACATTTAATCTTTAGAATTTTTAGATATTCTCTTAGAAACAACTGCTCTTAATTTAAGGGAGGCTTACACATTGATTTGCTACTAGCCAAGAATCTATAACTCTGATAGAGATACCTTTGGCTCCACTCATGGCCTTGATCCATTGCTGGCTAGGCATCTATAGCCCTAATGGAGATTTCCTAGATCACCTCTAACTTTTCATCTTTTGATTTAGCATTAAGTCTCTATGTCTTTTGTTTTTGCAAAGGTTGGGAGCCAAGATAGCCATGTTTAAGGATTTGTTCAAATATTTTAGTCTTGGGATAATTTCCTTATATTTTAAAATTTAATCTTAGACAAGGATATGTTCTAAGTTCAAGCATGCATATGCCTTAACATTTTGAATTCCCCTTCCATGTACATGATTCTTCTTTCAAAAAATCTTTGGTCTTAGGTAATGTTTGTGACTCTCAGGCGGTAACTAATTTTCATGCAAGCCTTTTGAAAATATCTATATTATAACACAAATATATATTATAGCCTTAGGTCCCATTGTGAAAAATTCATTCCCCCTACTTGATGTACCTAAATTTTGAGTAATTACAGGATAGGATAGTGCAAGATACTTAATTATAGGAAAGGAACACAACTAATTAGAAAAGATAGAACACAAATAAACAAAAAGGAATAGACAAACATTAGAAAATAAATATTTATAGACCAATCAAGAAAACAAAACAAGAAAGGAAACTAACTAGCCTATTTACATTATCTCTAAGTAATCTTACGGATGTTATTCCATGAAGGCCCTTGGTGGAGTAACAACAAAGTAATGCTTTAGATATTACCCATTGTTGGTAAATGTGAACTTATCTCCTTTGATATATTTCAATTTGAAAGTGTTGTTTCCTAAGAATTATATGATTTGGTATGGGCCAATCCATAAGTGGGTGAATTTACCATGTTTGCCTTTAGGCTCTAATGCCTTATCCTAAAGGAGGACTACGTCTCCTTGTTTGAACACTTTCACTTTAGATCTCTTGTCAAACCACCTTTTCATAGTTGTTTGGTGTCTACTAAAATCTGTAAATGCCTTTTCCCTAGCATCTTCCATTTGAATGATGTCCAATAGCCTAGAATTAGTGAGTTTTTAGATTTCCTCCATGTATTCCTGCATGAATGTGAATGTAGGTAGCTTTAAAGTGATATGAAAGATGGGTTCCTAACCATTTACTAAAATAAATGGTGAATCATTTAGTGCCTATTTAATTCTTATCCTATTGGCCCACAATGCACATTTAAGGAGTTTGTGCCATGTTCTAGGCTTGTCTGTAGCAGACTTTTTGATAGTCTTCATGAGATTCTTGTTGCTAAATTTAGAAAATACATTCCCTTAAGGATAATGGTTAAAGTAAAATTTCAAATAGATGCCATTATCATAAGCCTATTTAGTCATTTCAATAATTATAAATGTAGATCCATTATCACAAACTAAGGAAATTGGGGTTCCAAATCTAGTGCAAATGTTTTCTTCTAGGAAGTTGATCGCTTTCTCTATCCTACATTATTTGGTGTCTATAGCTTGAGTCCACCTTGTGAAATAATTAATATCAGTTACGACATACTTATGACCTTTAAAATAATTGGGGTTAATCACCCCCATAAAGTCTAATCCCCACTATGGAAAAGGTTTGTCTATTCTTATAGGTTGTAAAGGCATGGCTGCCTTTGGTTATTTTATGCTAAATACTTAGCAGGAATGGCATTCTCTCACATGTTTGTGAGCCTCCTTGAATATGGTAGGCCAATATTACCTAGCCCTAAGAATTTTGTGAGTTTCGGCTCTTCTTGAAGGATGTCCACTACATATTTTTTCATGAAAATTGGACATGATTTGAGAAGCGTCTTCTTTAGACACACATCTTAAGTAGATTCCTTAAAAAATATTTCTATACAACACTCCATTTTGATGAGGTAATGAATTGATTTAAGTCTCAATTCTCTCTGATCTCTAGTGAGTCCTAGAGGGTAATTACCATTGATAAGTGAATGAAGGATTCATAACACTCATTAGGCTAGAAGTTTTGCTACTTAACTTTAATGATATGGAGTTTAAGATTGGTGTTGGATATCACCTAGACTAAGCATTGAAATTTCACCAATTTTGAAATATTCATTTCAATATCATACTCCTATAGGACTGACATTCACTTACCCCTTCATTTCCTAAGCTCATTTTGGCTCAACATAAGCTTTGTGGTTGGGTCAGGTAAGATGTTGTGTCCCTTATTTCTAAGGATGTAGTGTCTAAACATTTTTACTACCTTTTCCAATGCATAGGCTTGTTTATCAATCATGGAATAGTTTAGCTCTACATTTTTGAAGTTGGTTCTCATGAACATTAAAGGATGGTCACTCCCATAAACCTTTTGAGTCAAGACAATATCCATGGTGTGGTCAGAAGAAAATGAGTAAAAGTAAAAGTCATTTGAAAATTTAGGACTTGTCAAGAATATGGATTGATTAATTTCCCTTTTTATGTCAGCAAAGGCATTTTTTGATTCTTCATCCCAAGAAATTTTATCATCTTTCTTAAGCATATCATTAGGAGGTTTGACAATTTCAGGAAAGCCTAAGATGAACTTCCCCATGAAATTAATTTTACCAAAGAATGATTTCATCTCTTTTTGGATATTGGGTAACTCAATTTTAGAGATGTATTACACTCTCCTAGGATCTATGGAAATCCCATCCTTATTAATGACATACCCTAATAATTTTCCTTTAGTGACATAAAAGACACTTTTCTTGGGGTTGAGGGATATTCCATACCTCTTACATCTTTCAAATATTTTTTGGTGCATAAAGTGCTCCTCCTTATTCTTGGAGAAAACTATAAGATCATCCATGTAAATGATGATTCACTTGACCACTAGACCTTAGAAAGCATGGTCCATGGGCCTCTAAAAGTTGGCTCCTACATTAATTAATCCAAATGACATTATTTTATAGGCATATGTTCCCCATTTATTAGTGAAATTTTTTTTAATCCTATCTTTTGGAGTAACAAGCACTTGGTTATATCCAAAAAATCCATTTAAAAAGGACATCATGGTAGAACCTAAAACAACCTAGATGACTTGGTTAAGAAAAGGCAAGGGGTAATTTTCCTTTTTAGTTGCTCTATTCATATTTCTAAAGTCTATACATAAAATTATTTTCCCATTATTGTTTTTTGACTAGGACCAAGATTGTAACCCAAGTGGAATTCCAAATAGGAAACACAATCCTTGCATTTAGCAGTTTCTTGACTTCCCTAAAGATCATGGGTGGTAGGATAGGATTGATAGGCTTTTGCTTCTATCTAAAGGGTTTAAAATTTTTGTTAAGGGGAATAGTATCAGTAATAACCCTTGGGTTAAATATTTTTATCTCTTCATAAGAACAAGCAATGACATCCTTATATTTTGTAAGTAGCTCTCTAGATTTTCTATTTTCCATTTCAGTGCAAGCCTTTCCTATATTCACTTGTTGTGGTTGATCATGTGAACCAAGATATAACACCTAATAGTTTTTACCAATTGATTTAGGTACCATATGTGTCTCTATAATATTTTCATGATCAAACAACATTTCCAATTAAATCATCCCTTTAGGTATCTTATTGTCACTTAGTTGGATGACTTTACCATTAAGCTCATTTTTAGGAGAAATTAATTAGATTCATCAATGATGTGATTTTTAAAGGATCAAAAATTCATCAAAAAATCCATAATTTATTGATCATCATTAAAAACTTGAAAGTAATTTATGTTTTCAGGGACTAAGGGACATGGTACTAGTTAAATACTAATGTTAGGGGAATCATGAGTAGGCATGAGATTAGTTACAATAGAGGAAAACCCATCAGTAGCTTTGTTTTCTTCCCTGGGAATAGATAAGATGTTGATAGCATCAAAAGATTCCATTAAATCACAAACTCTAAATGTGTATATCTTGAGGTAAGATAGCTTGCATTGGTATGTGCTTCTTACTTAGTTAACCACCAACCTAGAATCTCCATAGACAATGAGTTCCTTAACTTTATGTTTAATAAAGAGTTGCAATCCTGGGATAAGAGCTTCATACTTAGATAAATTATTTGTGCATGAAATTGTAACCTATAGGAAGCATGACATTGGATTTTTGTAGGGTCTATCCATATAATACTAGCTCCTAATCTTGATTTACACCTAGCACCATCTACATACAAATTCCCTAAAATAGGCATTGGAGGTGAATTTTTTGAACAAGGTTCCTTTGTAACTTTTACATTAAAAACTCCCAAGTTAGAATCTAATAAATTCACCTTTTCATTGATAGCATTATATTCTGTTATCATGTGTCTCATCCTAAGCTCCCTCTCTACCCTTATCTAATTTGTAACACCCTTATAAGGTAGCCATAATTGGGATCATTTAGTAGACATGTACCCATTTTAGGCCTTAGTCCATTCTCTACTCAAGATCAATCCATAAGCATTTGAAATATCAACCACTTGAATATCAATAAATTATTGAACCCTTAGTTCACTAGCTAGTTGTATATGTACATTTAATATCTCCCCAATGACCTTGAATATGGATTTGTCTAATTGAGTAACCACCCTATCAAACTTGATTGGGTTTAACCCAAGTTGTTCACATATTCCTATAGGAATAATGTTGGTTGAGGCTCTTGAATATAAAATGAAATTATGGACATTCTTCCCAAATATCCTAACTATAAGTAAGAATGGTGGGGACTCTAATTTGGTTACTTTCATAATTACATTTGCACTATGACTCTTAGGGGGTCTCCCATGTTTCTTGGAAAATTATTCCAAGAGTAAATATATTTGTTCTTTAATTTTAGTTATCTCATATAGGGTAATATTATTTTTGATCTTTTCATATCCTCCATAGTGTTGTAATATGTCTTGTTTGAAGATTCTATAGTAGGTTTAGAATAACTGACCTTAGGTGGTTCATAATCATTCCTTTATGTATTGTATAGAGCAATCCCATAATTATTAGGGGGAGTGGAAGTATTAAATGGATAATTTTATTCCCTTTTTACTAGAGGGTACATCTTCAAGAATTCTTAAAATGATTGAATCCCTTTAGGGATATTCTCAAGTTCATTATCCTCTTGGAAAGGGAATTAAAATGTTTCCACCATGTGAACTTAGTTAGATGGTTTAGATACATAAGGACATACAACAATATCTTTGTTTAGGACTACCTCAAATGTATCTACTTCCTCTTGGAAAGCCTCAAATGCCTTGCAAAATTCAATATAGTCAATCTCACCATGTTTAGAGGTAACATGAACTCTATAATAGTTTGGTAAAGCAATATCAATGAGATTGATATCCATAGTCTTTTTTTCTAGAGGAATGATCATTAGCTTTATTATTGTATAAACTATCATTTTGAGATCTATTCCTAGGCTATTTGAACTTTTGGAAAGTGAAGTGCCTCCTAGAGTTGTTGTTAGCATAGCCAACTTGCATTTTAGATTGTAAGAAATATGTGCTAAGATTTTAGAACATTTTTAATATAGATTCATTCTCATTCCTTAGAGTCTCACAATTTTGACCCTGGCTATTTTTCATGCTATTGACAAGCATTAAAGCCTTTTGGTCATTGATATGAGATCCATTAGTAACTTGATGGCTCAAGAAACCTAGGTTCTGATTAGGGCTAGCATGGCTAGTAGGTAATACATTCAGAGTAGGGAGTTAGTTTAATAAAAGAGTATTTTTTTTTAATTTGTGAAAGGTTTAATGCAATCATCTAAGGGTTACCATTTGGGATATAATAAGCCATCTATCTTTGAGGCTGCATTTGGTCAATAATAACCACCATTTCAGAATAAGCTGGAGATAATGTGTTAATATCTAGGATAGCCCTTTTGAGAAACACATAATTCATAGGTTCAATAGCATTTTTAGAAACCTCTAAAGCTATATTGTCATTAGGTTTGTATGGATCCATAGTTTGACTAAACATCTTTTATAACCTACTGTTAAAGGATCTAATAGGTTCATTTGTATCTCTCTTAATGGTTTTAAATTGGTGATAGATGACATAGGGGCTTATGATTTTTCCAAATTGATCAATAAAAATAGTGTCAATGTTATTCCATGAGGTAATAAAATTATTAGGTAAATTGAGGAACCATTCATATGTAACATATTTAAATGTAAAAATAAATAATATATAAGTTACATATTCATGGATAATGTTTAAAAATCTTAAGGTAACCTTAAAAGCCTTAACATGTTCTTCTATAATTGTAACACCAGTTGGACTAAATATTGGTAAATATTTTTTAGGATTATGAGGTAAGTCATGAACTACACTTGGTAAATTGATGGGGGAACTTCCAATCCATGACATATTTGGGTGAAAACTAAATGCAAGAACCCCTTACAAGGGTGAAGATGGTAGAGACTTAGAAAATTTACACTTTCCTATATCCTTCGTAGCTTTCCTATGATTTTCTATCTTGAGCAAGGGCTCCCTTGTCTCTGAATGTGATATATTTTTGATCCTTAGAAATTCCATCTTGAGGATTGAGGATCCTATTTAAAATATGGTGTAATAAGTCAGAATTCTCAAAGAACTACAATCAATCTACACACTAAGCCCTTTTTGTTGAAGATTTAATCATAAAGGGATAAAATACATTGATATTTAACTAAGTAAGCTCAAAGATGTGTTGAATTATATAAATATGGCCATTATTTACAACTTGTGACTCAAATGAACCCAGGATTTATTAAGAATGGTCAATCTTCAACCAAAATAAACCATTATAACTTTAAATACTATGAATTCTTAAATCTTGAATCTACCTTTACTATAAATTAACTATTTCATTGTAGAGAACTAATATAGTTGCCTAACAAAGAACAAAGATATGTGAGAAATCACCTAGATTAAGGATCTTTGCACTTAAATTGAAAATTAACTCATATGGGTTAAGACTAATTTATATTTAATGTAGGAATTAATTCAATTGATTAAGAAAGCCCTCCTTCTAGAACCAATGGAGCTCCTCCTGTTGATGCTTATAATTTCCTCATAGGTGCTCTTAGTGTTGATTAACATTTCTCATTTTAGGGTTATGAAAATCCAAGGTATGAGTTATGGTTTGTGACAATTTTGGGATATTTATGGTGAAATAAAAGTAGAGTGTGAAATTTGTCCACAATATTTGTTTGATTTGGTGGTTGGGAGCCACCAGGGTCCTAATATTTGTGATAATCTAGGACTAAAAATTAATCTAAATGTATATAAACAATGATCTTTAAACTAGGTGAGTTTTGATAAAGAAAAAAAAAGTGTAATGTAGAAAAGAGAATGTGATTGTAGATTTCCATCTTGAATATTATGATAAAGTTCTAATTATTTTGAGCATACATGAACCATTTTATGGTGTAAAATAGTATAAACTTAGATTGTATCATAAAATAGGCAAGCTTAAAATGAGATATATAAACCACAAGTAAGAACCAAGTTTAATTTAAAAGTTTGCTACTATAACCTAAATAACATATGCACATCCAAATGTAGAGCAAATAAAAAGAAGTATAATTAAGATATTTTTAGTTAATATATAATTATCACAAATTAACAACCCTATGGTATGAAATGTAGCTCAAAATTTAGAGAACCATTCAAATTTAAGACAATAACATGAAATTGAGAGACAACATTAACTATCAATGAACTATCTAGATAATCTTTTCAAAATTCCATAGTTGTATTAAGTTCTCTTTATATACAAATTACTCAAAGTCCCTCCTATATAAAATGGTATTCCCCACCTATTTATAGGAAACATATGTATTTTACAAGTTAATCTTTCAAAATACCCACCTGCAAACTAAGGACAATTATCCTTAATACAAAGATACAATGCAAAAGGTTGTTCATGCCAATCTTGACAAATGATAAATGTATGATAATAGACAAGCATACATTTTATAAAAGAATATTATTTTATGCTACATTGGTGGGATCCTTAAGTTATTTTTTGAGGATGTTCTTTGCCTTAGTGTATTATTCATTGATGAGCTCAGAATGTATGGTATGCTTCATCAAATAATCCTCTTCTTAATGTGCCAATGTGTCAAATTACTTTTCAACCTTCACCTTGAGTTCCTAGATGCATTAGACCTATGATATATACTTTATAGATGTGATTATTATAATAAGTACCTTCTTACTATCCTTGGTATGTTGGCCCTAGTTATCTTTAATGTTCTATATGTTGAGACTAACCCTTTACCTAAACTCTTCATCCTCCATCAGGCCTATGGCATTGGTATTGAATGGTTTTAATAACAATTCAATCAAGACCTTCTCCATCCTTTCCATTAAGATTTTGTTTTCTTCCAAAAGGCTACTAAAATTGTCATACCAAATTCTTAGGTCAGATATGCCATCTTCAATGACTTCGAGGAGGGCATGTAATTATTTCAATTTGATGATATGAATTACTTGGGATTGCTTAGTGTGATGGACATTAATCAATTCATTTTCTTGATATTTAGAATTTTGACACTTAGTAATTAATGTATGTGCCTTCTTGTGTTTTTGGGATAATATTATTGATCTTGATTTCAAGGCTTTCAAATCTTCAAAAATGTCCAAGAAATATTTATTTATGAATGTTGCTATATCTTCAAGGACTAAAAGTAAGACTTAAGATTCCAAATCTTGCTTTTGTTTCTCTAATTTGGTGATCCTTTATTTCATTCCCTATATTCTAGCCAAGGTCATTACTAATTATACCACCAATAAATTGGCCACATCCTCTTGATGGATGGGATTTTATCCTACTATTTATCCTTGGATAGGTGTTACAGCTAAAAAAGGTTCCACTCTCTAGAGTGTGAATTCATCAGTACCAATGGTGGCTTTCCTTTTAACTATTCTCTCAAACCCTGATGTATCTGGAGTTAAATGCACTATGGCTTCTATTTTAGTGAATTTAGATACTTCTAGGGTTTCAATCATAGGTCCAATTGATGCTCCCTAATCCTTCATACTCATACCACTTTCTCTTATAGCCTCAATAATTTTACTCTCTTCATGATCCTTCATGATCTATTTGATCCAAGGTTTAATATTATCATGGCTACCCATGCATGAAGTGTTAGTGATTACCCATGAATGAGAGTGGGATGTGATCTTTTCAAATTTACCATATATATACTAGTTTATGATAAAATGTCCATGTATAGGGAATTCATCACTGAATAAGTTAACTTCACTAGTGGCATGGGTCTATGTTACCTTTGATATTTTGGAGGACCTAGGAACAAGGGCCATCTTGACTTCTCTTTTATTTTGAGTGATAGGGACCAAGTCCAATACTACTTCTTTCCTCATTTCTTCCCTAGCTATTTTGGATCCTTTAATTTTAGCCATTTTAGCTATGGCTTCCTCACCTTCTTGGTTAGATCCATAGGTTTCTATAATTTCCTTGAATAACTCATCCACTATTTCATATGGTTCTAAAGCAACCATATCAGTGTGATTTACTAGAGGAAATGGTCCTAGAGGCTAAGTTGATGATGAAGGGCCTTCACCTAGCCTTTATTCCAATTATTTTTAACTTTCTTCTTGTATTTAGAGTGTTCGATATGGTGGTTACTCTAGAGGTGCATTTGAATTGGAAGAAAAAAAATGATACTATAATGGGTTCATTTTCCATCTCTCTTTGGTTAGTTTCTCCTCCCTTTTCAATCTATGCTCAAGATTGAAACCATGTTATCTACACCTAGAAAAGACCTCCTCAAATTTTGTTACTTCAGTATATAAATGTCCATAAAGATCGACCTTGTTTTCATAAGTCACATTGGTCAATTGCCTTGACTGCAAATGGGGCACCACTTTGTTATTTGGATACCATTCCTTTAAGTCATATTTTTTAAAATAAATATCATGCCTATGTTTGTACATGATGTCCAATTACTTCTAGTCTTTGACTAAGGTTCTCACAATCAAAAATGGGAAGGTATGTTGCATGCCCTTCTTCTTCTCTCTATAGGTGTTATCAACTCCATGGGAAATTTGGTATGTAATTTATTGTTCAACCAATTTAAGGGGAATGTAAACATGAAACCTAAATGGTTGGATCATGATGACCTAAATCCAAAGGACAATGCAATCTAGATAAAACAAAATATTTCTCATGAAATCAACATATATTTTAACAATAGGGTGCACCATGGGCATGGGATATCCTGTGATGCTCTAGAAAAATATGGGATATGTATAGTAACAAATGAATTACATATGATACCTATACTTGAAGACATAAAGATTTAAATATTGATGTGAGATGGTAATTATGCTATGGGAGGACCAATTCTTAACACCAATAATATGGGTGGATGTCATTAGTGAGTCTAGTAGATAGGACATCATGGTAAAATAATGAAGTGTCTTCTTGTTAATGCCATAAAACTACCTTCCTAGGTGGATACTAATTATCTCCCCAATAGGTGGAGTCAGTTTTTCTTCAACCATGAAGTATATGTAAGACACCCACCTAGGGTCAACATAGGTGGTGGTGGCTACTTTGGAGGTTCTATTTAGTAAAATCATAATGATTCTTATACCTTCCCTAAGTTGGATAATGGGGATACTACAATTATTATTTATAGTTACATGAGCCCCTTATATTAACCATGGTCTCAAGATGACATCTAGAGTATGCTAGGTAGTCTACTCTTTTATGTAGGTGAGGTCAATATGATCTTTAAAACGTTTATAGTAGCATTTGAAGGCTACTAGGTCAACATAAGCAATCCTCCTTGACATTATTTCATCAATAATCTAGTCTTTATTAATCTTATAGTCTACAAATTAGGGTGAAATGATGTCAATACAAGGTATTACCTCTGGTTTAGCATTAGCTTGATGAATACCCATCATTTGAATTTAAACTAGGTCATCAAACTTTTTTTTGCTGACTACCACCCTTTACTCATTGGATGATAAAGGTTGCAACTCTTTAATGGCAAAAAAATATTTGACCAATTTTTCATTCCACTAGTCAATTATCCTCTCTCTAACTTGGTCTCCCTAAAGCATCTTCCTTTATGGTTTATGGATAGATACAAGTTTGTATCTTCCTTCAACTATTTCCTTGCCACTATCATGATTTTAATTATCTTGGAATATTACTAGCCTTGTGCTTAAGATGATAATCTAAGCTTGCTTGATTTAGTTAGGTCTTCAATTAGTCATGTCTCAAGTCTTTAAGCTACTCTATTATGGATTTTAAGGATTTAATGGTGAAGGTGATGGATTTCATAAATGTATTTGTGTCTTATATTTTATGTATGGTACCACCTATGAAAATCCTATCTTTTTAGATGCACCATATCTTGAGATTGCCTTTTAGTTCTTACATGGACCTTGTCGATTGTGTTTCAATGGCATTTTATGGGAGTTTTCTTTTTGAATAGTCATTTTTTTAAAAATAAGTCCCTTTCATTTTTCTATATTGGATCAAAATCTAAAGGATGGATATGAACCTTTGATTAAGATCCCAAAGGTCTACATTGATTAGGTATTCAATTCATCAATGATCATGCCACACCAAGTGGTAAGCTCTAGATTCCTCAAGAAATTATTAGATGTGGTTTGTCTAGGTGTCAACTCATCAGGTTCTAAAGTCTTGAGTTGAAAATTTTACCTCCACTTTGTGCTATTAGATTAGGATCAATGATCGAGTGAGAGCCATTGACCATGATTGGTTAGGTCAAATTTTATTGGTTGATAGGTTAGCCATGTTTAAAATTAATGTTCTAACTAATGTCAAATACATCCTCTTGAAAATCAAATGATAATAGGATGGATGTCAACTTTAAGCTCATGAGGTTATTTTAGCCAAATGGTAGTATGCCATGCATCATATTTTTAGTGCTCTCGGGACTTTGGGGTTAATGCAAGCCTTTGGAATGGCCTCGATGATGAAATATGAACTATTGATCTTGACCTACGAGGTTATTTTTGACTAGTCTAACCTTTGTCAAGCCTTTTTATGTCACATAATTAGATTAGGCTCCAAAGATGAAAGTGGGACATTAGATCCTAAAAGATGCATGAATATTAAGTCAGTTCATAATATATATATATAGGCTTAGGTCATGGGATTACTTTCTAGGTTAATAGTATTTAAGAAATATAGTTACCTAGGTTTTAATGTTTAGAAAGTCCCCTTCTGGACTAAAGATAAAAGTTTGGATGGGGATTATTTTAAAAGACTCACTAATTTCAAAGACATCCTCACAAATGTTAAATGATGGTATTGAGGTTATCAAAATAAATATCATAGAAATTTTGTAATGAGAGGTGTTTAACCTATAGTTTATCTTAGGAAGATCTCACACCATTATATTAGGATTATAGGTGAATGCGAACCATTCATCTACATCTAATCTAAGAAATGACATTATATCTTGACACGTGGATTCAAGATAAAGCCTTTTAAGATCTTTGAAGCATTACTCATGTTGAACAAACATGAAGGCTCAGGGACATAATTTGTAACAATTTTATGGGAATTTAAAATGGGAAAATAATAAAGGGAATTTAGGCATGATTTTAAACTTGGGGTCTTTCAAAAGGATAAATTCCCATTAAGATATAAATTCAAAACCCTAAGGTTTCTTGATATGTAACCCTTCCTTCTTCCATGAAACCTACACTTTGTCATTCAAGATTTGTCATTAGTAGGGTTAGTTAATAAATTATAATTAACTAGGAAAGGACCCATTCTCCTTATAGGTGGATGATATCCCAATTCAATAAATAAAAATACCATGTAAACCTTGGTATGATATGAATACTTTGGAATATTAACAAGAGTGCCATTCACTTAAATAAAAATAAATAAGACAAAATGAATGGGGAAGGAATGTTGGTACCAATAATAGGACATTTTTAAAATGTCCCTTTCTTATACTCCTATATGCATATGGCCCTTGTGCAAAAATTATTTATTTTTATTTTGTGTGTATGTGGTATTTAAACATGGCCTATATGCTTGATTTCTTATTTGAATGACATGTTCCCATGTCCCTTGTTTGCTTGGCCCCTTCGCCACCCTTGTATGTTTATTGCTTCTTGACTTGTGTGATTGTTCACTTATTTGTTTCTCAATGTTTTTAATTCCATGATCCATATCATGCATTTATCTTTCTTTCATGGATGCCATGATCAACATCATGCTCCATCCTTCCTTTTTAACAACTAAAAATTAAAACTATCAATTTTAGTTTAGTAACATTTCACATGTTATTACATTGTTATATATATCTAGGCATACCCCTATTGACCTAAAATATCTCAATATAGACATTGCCATATCTTGTGATATATTATCAAATTATCATTGTTATATCATATATCTATGTACCATAACCCACTTGTAGGTCTCTTTATTTTGAGAGAAATAATTACAATGTCTTATTTCCTACCCTCAGAATAGGGGGAAACAAACAAGGGTTTTTTCATAGAGATTATAGCTCTTAATGATTGAAAAAGTAGTTTTTAAAACACTCAAAATAGAATCTAGACATCATATCAAGTATAATATACCAGGTAAAAAGTAGAGAATCTAGAATAGTTACCAGATTTGGCCTTGGATAATAATACTAGAGTTAGACAATATCATCAAATAGTAGAGTGTCCTATTTTTGGTGCTCTTATGTAGATATTAAAAAAAATAGTTTTTATAGAAACAAATAGAAGATTGAATTTAGTTATAGGTTTGTCAAATTAGTATAGTCTATATTCAACATGTTTTAGTACAATTTTTTCTCAAAGAATCTAGATATAGGGGGAATCATGCATGGCATGATAGATCTCACTTCTATTTTCAGATTTGGTAGTTGATATAACTTTCAGATCAGAATCCATGTTCTAGACACTAACAATTGGGGGCAATGTGTGCAACATATTGATCCTCCTCTTTTTCTATGTTTGGTTTATTTTCAAGGCATTTCGTAATAGTTATGTGCGTTACTCCATCTATAGGTGGTTGGAATCCTTTTTAAATTTTTTATTTCATACAATATTAGTTTCCTAAGTACTCTAATTCTTGAGTTGGCTTCTACATAAGCCTATTGCACTAGTTTTAGAGTGGCTTTCATAAAATCCTAATCACCATCTTTTGAAATGGCTAAGAGTGGCTTTATTTATAGCATACATTTGGCTATCTATATCAACATTTTTAGATCATAGTATATTCATGGGTTTTAAAATCCATCTCATATGACATATATTTCATATCGGTATTACTTCATATATTTAACTCATTGAGAAATTGTGGATCCAAAGGACTAGTTAGCCTTTTTATTCTTGAGCCACCTATTTAGAGGGATTGGACACAGTCCAAACATGTATTGAAACACGTATGATTATTTATCTTCACTTAGTAGGTGATAATGAAGCCAAGGGGACTAATTTTGCATTCTGGATCCACTTCTAAGGAATTGAGCACTCAAATTCATTCATGATATTACTTTTTCTACAACACACGCCCATCACAATCGAACATCATAATAGGTTTTTTATTGGTTCACATACTCGGTAAGGTGTATTCATTCCTTTCTCTTCGTCTATCTCTTACCCAAATTTTATACATTCTTAATTTAGATATATCATATCTTTGACTAATCTACTTTATGTTTTTTTTATTCTAGATTCACACTTCACACCATGTTCTCTCTACACAGATACAAAATCACACAACTTAATGAGTTTCACCTTTATAGGTAAGTTTAGTTACACTTTATAATTTTACTTTATTATATTATTTCACTTCATTTACAAAACTAGAATAAAGGGGGGGGGGGATGTAATCATATAAAATGTGAAATTATGTAAATTGAGTGTGGCTAATGACGCTCAATCCATAGGTCTATCTTGATTGTTGTCATGAACCTCATAGGCATGTTTTCATTGATTTCCAATCATCTCTAGCCTCCCAAAATAAACCTTTGTAGACGTAGATTAATTTTTCCATTCTTAATTTATCCTCCAAGTCTTTTTAGCCATGGATAATAGTGCCAAAAGTTGGACTACAATGTTGAAAATTAGGGTGTCTTATTTTTGGCACTATTATCCAAGTGCATTTTGGATTCTAATGGTCAAATTATTATAAATCCTTATCATAATTAATTTCATCCTAACATGGTTTAATTTAACCCATGATAATTAAATAATTCATAAAATCCCATTCAAATTCATTTAGAAGGGTTGGAATTCATTTAGAAGAGAGAAGTAGGAATACAAGCAAGACCGCCCAAGCACTTTTCCCTATTCTCTACATATAACCATCCAATAATATTTCAATCTTATTCAAACCATTACACCAGTCCCTAGTCATTCCAAGTACACCCAATTATTCATTTACTTGCATTTTCATAACACTATTACACTAACCACTTCAATGGGAGAATTTTATATAGCTTGATCCCTCCTCAGAGTATTGGTATGTAGGTAGCATGCCCACACATAAGGTATGATTTTATTCCATCATATCCTTTAGACATTAACCCCTACTCTCCTTTATCCAAATTTTATATTTAAGTTAAATCATAAAGAGGACCTATGGTATTGAAAACTAAATTAGGTACATAGTGAACTCCATAGACTTTTAGGCTTTGATAATTCACAGGTAGGGTCACACATACCTGGCACACAAAACCCAAAAATATTAAATCACTAGGATAATAGCACTGAGATAGGACTATAGTGCCACAACTAAAGGTTTCCCACTTTAATCACTCTTATCCAATCAGGATATGAACTCTAGATTCTTATTTATGATAGTCTCCCAAGACTATACATAGATTTCTAGACCCTGTCTCAGTCAAAACAACATAGAATCATATAAGTTTAATTTTATCTCTCACACTACTAATTTTTAGAAAATCCCTAATTATAGTCAAATTTCAAAAACTAGTAGCTTATTTATTACATATTATTTACTAATTTTATCTACTCATACCCATTTACTATTTATAAATTAAACATCTAATTTTTAAAAAATAATAAATCACAAACTATAATTATTTAAGTCTAAGTGTTTGATGACTATTGTCTTCTTAGTGATTTTTATCATTTATCTCAATTTGGTGTTGTGTAGTTTTCATGAACTCTTTACTCATTGTCTTTAACAATCTAGTTAGTAATGTAGCTATTTGTGTCAATATTGGTTCCAATATTCATCATCTTTATGCATTTTATTTAATCATTGACACTCATTTTTATTTCTATTTGTATTAAAAACTATGAATTAATGGTTTTTAAAAGGATGGTATTTTGTTTTAAACTTGTGTTGAAGCATCTTAAAAAT
This sequence comes from Torreya grandis, assembly GCA_037957365.1. Taxonomy (NCBI): domain Eukaryota; kingdom Viridiplantae; phylum Streptophyta; class Pinopsida; order Cupressales; family Taxaceae; genus Torreya; species Torreya grandis. The sequence goes on along the minus strand of JARHVA010007948.1, from coordinate 222,175 downwards.
GTGCATGGTATTAACATAGATATGATGGTTTACGTATTTAATAGACCTTGTTTCGCATACTTGTTTGTTTGATTGGTATGTGGTTAAGTCTAGTTTGAGCTTGAGGACTTAGGTTAGGAGCTCAACACACATGGGGGTCATGGTAATTAGTCTAGTATTTTATATTGAATCAAATGACTTAGGGTTCATGGAATTAGCTTACATTATCATAAAAATTTGGTTAAGGGACTTTGGTTGGTTTTTAGGGTTCATTGAGCTCATTTTGGGAATTTAGTCTTGGAGGTTTGGAAAGCTTAAGATAACTCTACTAAAATTTCTAGAATGGTATCCAAGGGGAATGTGAAGAAGTTCTACATGAGTAATTTTAAGAATGAGATCTATATTTAGAAGCATTTAAATTGATAGCCATGTGGGGATTTTGGATATTTATCTAGTTTTTTTTTGTTTATTAGGTCACTGGTTTTATGAAAAAATATATGATATTTTGGTGCTTTGAGGACGAAAGTGTAGAAAAAATATTGGGATCAACTTTCATCAACCAATTAATGTATTTATAATTTTAATTTATTTTTGGAAAATACAGTCAAATGGCATGTATTATAGATTCATCCATAAGCATAATTATTATTATTGAATTTGGGTGTAACCCTAATAAGGGACATTGTGTTAGGTTTATGTCATTGCTTGGATGGCTTGGTTGAGCAATTATAGTGGTTATTTAGGATATTGATAATATATATTTTTGGTATTAAAATGATTGTGTGTGGTTTGAACATTGTGTTTTCATGTGGAATCCCCATAGTGAGGTCATGGGTTTAAATGGCTATTGATTGTTTTGACTTGAGTCAATATGTGTTGGTTTATTATTATGAGGAAAATGAGTTTGTGGAATGGCGAACACATGTTTTGCAAAGGTATTTTTGGGTATTAAGTTTGACTGTGTAATGATTTTAAAATGACTACAGTCCATTTTATTTTATTATGTTTGGGTTTGACTTAGTTTTGAGTCAAAGACTCTATTGGGTTTTGATAGAATCCACTATAACCTTATATATGGTGACTATGTATTTTATTTTACTTCAACTATTTTTGTTTTATATATGGACATGTTTTTTTATTGATGGATGTGTTTTAACCTAAAATACATATGAATTATGGTGAATGTGGTTTATGTTGGTGGCTTAGGTTTATTTTGATTAAGTTGGATGTTTTTTTAAAGATATATATGGCTCAATTATGTTAAAATGTAACCATGGTTTGATTCAGTTATTTATTTTAGAAACCCTAAATGGGTATAGTAGGGGTTAATAAAATATAGTAATGGAAAATAAAAAAGGAAAGAATATAATCTTATAATAGTAAGGGTTGAATAGAGCTATAATCATAATTAGGTACCAAGTTAATAGATGTTGGTGGGTTGATTATGTGTTTTGTTTACTTTAGTTGGTCATTTATTGGTATGTTGTCAAGCATGACTATTTCATAATCATTTTTCCATTAGTTCTTTTTCTAACTGATCCATATCCAACTAATGGTTAGGGTGGTCTACGGCCACTTATGGTTGGGCTCATTCAGACTAGTGAGATGGGATTAGCTTTATTAAATTATGTGCAATGATTGGATTCATTTCTTCTTGTTCTAAGTTATTTCAATTGATTAAAATGAATTAATTTTTTTATTTGAATGTAATGTTATTTGTCATAATTATATTTAATATGAAATGATGTAAGATGGCATGTATTTTTATTCTTATATTTATTATACTTGTTCATTGAATTATTTGAATATCATGGCATCACTAAATTGATAATAAATTAATATTTTATCATGATTACATATTTTAAATCAAATTTTTACTATTGTTTTAAATGTTGTAACAATTTGAGTAGTGTTTTGATCATGTCTTTATTTGTGTTTATAGAACATTAGCATAGTGATTGGGAGAATAAGTGGATGTTTGAATATAGAATGATTAATGTTTGACTTAGATATTTATTTAGTTCTAATTATGGTTTGATTCTATTTAGGTCAACATACCCCAATTTCTAAAAAATTGGGACCCTTATTTTAAATTATGGAAATTTGTACCTTAAAATTGAAAATTCACTTGATCCAAGTACCTCTAGCATGTTTTCACATTATTTTTATTTTAAAATCATCCACATCTATTTCTCATTTGGATTGATTGACATATTTTCAATTTATCATTATTTGCCCCTTTCTAATGTTTCTAATGATTGTTTCTTGTGTTTCTATATTATTGGTTTAATGGAATCTCATTTGGGAATGGTCATGCTAAGGGTTTTGTGATTCAATGATAAATTGATCTTTTATTAACCTTCACTTTGTCAAATATTAATTAAATATATTTTAAGTCATGTTAAAACCCTAGTCTAATGGATTAACCTAGGTCCCTATTGAAATACATTTAAATTTATGTAGGAATAATTTATATAGGAATAATTATTTGTGCCATGGACTTAATTTAATTTTTATCTTAAGGCCTAGTCATGTTTTTCAACATGACCAAACCTTAGTCTAAAAATATTATCATTGGTACCTTCATATCTTGTGACCCCTTAGTTTATTTTATTATTAGAATGGTATATCTAATCACATGGTTCCTTTCATTATGTTCTAACTTAGACTAAAAGCCTTACCCTAAATTTTTATTTACATTTATTAATACAATGAAAACCTGTGCTAAATATTTATGCCATGTCTTTTACCATTCATAGGGTCCCGTTTATCATGTTCTAAACTTATCTTAACATTTAATTCTATGTTTTTAATCCATGTTTATTAGCATGAATTAAAACCTTAGTCATAAGACTTTATCCTAAGTTCCATGTGTTTCTCAAACCTAACTTAAACATTTTTATTGATCATTAGATCAATGGTACACATTTGTTCAAGAAATATTGATCTAACAGTGTGAGTTAATGTAAGACATAAACTTATCCCTAAAATAAAATAAAAGGTGACAAGTGTCACCCTCACAAGAACCCTACCAAAGATCAAATGGTACATATAAAAATATGATCTAGCTGAGCATGATTGATCATCTATAGATGATCCAATGGTGTGAGATTGGCAGTGATAATTCAATGGAACTTAGAACTAGTTCAAAGATGCCAAGTGTAGAACCCATAATGAATGATTAAATATTGAGCATGTCCTCAAAGATCTCTGGTACACCACTAAGTGTATACATTCCAACCGATGGTGTGTGTCGTGTCAAAGCTTCAACATAGCCCTAAACAAATGAGAAGGTCACAAGTGTCATAATTTTAGAATAACATTGAATAGGCAATTGCATTCCACATTTTATATTGAGATCTAATAGAGCATGTTGATCCATCTAGATAAGATCTAATGGTGTGTGATGAAGGTTTAGAATTCAATGGCCCTGATAATGAATGAGGAGATGAAAAGTGACATAATCACAAGCCACAAATTAAAGATTGAGTATATTTAAAATATCGATGGTATGCAGCCTCTCATACACATTTTCATCAACAACATGTGGATCAAGGAACATGATCTAATTGAACAAGATCAACACAACACATTCATCTGGGTGAGGATGAACTAATAGTACAAGATCAATGTTGACATTTCAACCAACATCAAGACAAATGAAGAAGTGACAAGTGTCAAAACCATAGGGAATATAAAAAATCAAGGAATAAAATTTGATTTATCAAATTAAGACCAATGAACTACATAGAGCCAATGAAATATTGACACATGTATAAAGGTAAGAAATTGTCATATTTCAAGTATTAATGACTAGGATGCCATGGTGATGCCACATTGGAGTCACATAAGCATAATATACCAAGTTGAATATTTTGTGGACCTAAGAATTGCAAAGGTATAAATACATAATCCAATTGAGATCTAAAGCACATAAATTGTATATTAAACTATCTACCACCATTAAAGCATTAAGAAGACCTTAAAAAAAAAACTTATCAAGTGTGATAACCCTAATTGGACCATGTGATCATTATGACCAAGCCAAGGAAAGTTGAATGATCACATATGTGAGAACAAATCAATCTAGAGTTGAAGTACAATTTACTAGCAAGCAATTTAGAGAAATTCATAGCCATAATAGCCTAGAAAGGTATCTCAAGAGATGATGTGGAGTTATATTTGACCTTGGATATAGAAGGAATATTTTTTAAGGACACAATTTGATGCCACAACTCTAAAAATAGGGGATACCAATTGATCAAGATTATTTTGGACCATTGAAAATTAATAGCCCATCACAAGAGAGGAAGGGAAGAAAATGTATATAAAAAAAGATACAATGAAATTTTCATCATATAAATGACTATCCTACACTACACAACTCCAAATCTTGAGGTGCTACATTACATAGACATCCTTGCTCTAATTTTTTAAGATGGAAAAATAGATAAGGGTATGATTGTTCATGAAAATAGTTGTAGGAAGATTGATTAATTTTATCCTATAGCTTTTTAAAATTATAAAAAATTTCCTAAACCCTAATTTGACCTAACCACAATTAGTAATTGTTCCAAAGATAATGATTTTATGATCATCCTTTCTTAGTGGATATAATCTAGAAACCAAGTATTTTTCTAACTTCAATAATAACATCCCCATTGGTTAATTTAGTCCTAGAATAAGGACGATCATGAAAATGAAGAATAGATCATGTGGAAATGCAAGCACTACATATGTAGATAAACTTTGGGTGCCCTTAATCTATTTCATGGTTAAGAAATAAGTCAGCCCTTCTATTGGTGAAGTAATCAACACTTGTTTGAGTAGATAATTTTCTATAATTAAGAAGAGGACTAATGCTCAATTATACATGATGTAATATCTTTTGTATTCCCTCTTTACCATAATAAATATACCCAACCTTAGGGAATAGTCACCTGATAAAACATAAATTGTCTGATAATATTGTTCCAAGTTACATATATTTAATTATAAGGATCACATCTAATTCGTATGTGATTATGTATACCCTACCCTTAATGAGGCCATCACATGGAGCCTAATGATGAGAGTTAGCCACCTAATAAGGAAAAATATTAAATATATAGGAGCTATATGTCTATATCTAGAGTTTAAAATCATCAATATTGAGGGAACCCAATGTACTCTACTTGTATTATTAGTCCATGAGCCAAATAAGCTTGTAGATCATGAAGTAGTTACATAATCTATAATGGAATATATGGTTTTTACAAGACCAAAAGATAGGTAATTATTCACACCTTCCCCATAACCATTGGTATAACTATGTTTACATCATGGAAGAATATGGAGGCTACTTCCAAACATAGGACCTCCTTCAATCTTCAAATTTATGAGCTAAGGTAGTGGGATCCCTATGGAAGATTTAAGGATCATTTGAAGGCCAAAGGAATAAAAGTTCCTTATGATTATCAGTGTGGTCCTTTTGACCCCATATACACAAAATCTTATTCATTATCTAGGGTCACCATTAGATTGAAATGGCACAATATCAATCTAGAATATAAGATGCAAAGGAAGCAAAATGGAGATGATCATAGATGGTAGTTAAGGCCAAGGAAATACCATTTATTGAGTGGTACACCTTTTATACCCCCAACATAATAGCTACAAATAGAGTCTAGACCTGAGGCAAAAATTAAGCAAAGACTAAAGGATAGAGAGCTTTATAAGATTGAATATTATTTAGCCCAAGTAAAGGAATATGGATCAGTAGTGGAAGAATTTCACATAGTAACATTGGAATATGATGAGACCATTCAAGATTCCCTCAAAATTTTAACATTAGCCTATGATTTTGAAGATGAATAAATGGAGGAGACAAAGGAAGAGAATGGGAAGGAAGTGTTGGATCTAGTTCCTACAGACACCCTAAACAAAAAAGCTAAATTAGCCATTGTTTTGGTAAAGGCAAAGAATTCCACGGTGAAATTTTCTCCTCCTTTGAGTGAAGTTAACTTCTTTAGTCAAGAAAATTTAATTCATTGTCTAACCATTATATAATGTTTCATCTATGGAAAATTTAAAAATTCACCAAGTTTACAACATCCATGGTATATGATGAAGGCCATCAACATCCTAGTTCATGAAGAGGTCAAGCCATGCATCCTAGCTTTACAAGAGGAAGATGAAAGGAGGATGGTTACTCCAATAAAATCATGTGGATCACAAATGGAAAATATAGACTGAAAGGTAACACAATCTTCAATGGGTGTCAAATTTGACCCAACAACTATGAATTTACAAAGTGTAATTGAGAAGAAGGCCATGGTTTATGGATGAGTTCACGTTCAAAAAAGTGGAACATATTTTTGTATTAACTCTAGTTAGAGGATAAAAGCATATTGAAGACCCAATATTTTAAAAATTATTCTTGAAATTGATTTGGCTCAGTTAGATCAATTGCAAACAATGATGAAGGGCATCTTGTAGTAGAATAAATATTTGAAAAAAAAAGCCATCTTGTTAATCTAAGAAGATTCAAGAAATTTGAGGATATAATGATTAAATTATTAAATTATTCAAATTCAATCAAGATCAGGTAAGAAGTAGTGAATAAAAAAAGCACCATGGCTATAGGCCAAGTTAGCCAATGGTAGGATTTGAGCTACCAAGTGAAAGATTTAATCAAATTCTTGACAAAAAATCAAATCCTTGATTTCAATATAATTACCCTAGCTGACCTAAATATGGATATGGCTATATTAATTGATAATATCAAGGCCCTAATTATATTTTATTATCATATAGATGACATTTCTAAGGACCTCAATAGTAAGAGGGTAAGATATTACACATTTTGGATAGCTTAATGAAATAGCACACCACCCTTAGTACACTAGGCCTTATCACTAAAGAGGAGTTCAAGCATAGAACTACTCAATTCATGAAAAAAGTGAGGAATTAAGGACAAGGAAAAGTAGGGGATGATAACAAAAATATCATAGGCCTAGTTTTATCATCAAAGAAAAAGACAGGAGATGTTAGGAGCATCAAACAAGCTTTGGAAAGGGTTGAGAGGGATCTCATGGGCCTAGAAAATCATGAAAATGAGTTATTCATGAGACCTATCATTGAACCCCAGTCAATTAGTGAATAACACTATAAAATGAAGATCTTGTATGGATGGAGAAGACTACATCAGCCCAATGCTCCCAAAGTCAAACTAGTTAAATTAGGATATTTTATAATGTAAGAACATTATATGATATTTGAAAATAGAATATTCATTTGTAAAGCTGTGTGTAGCTTTTAAATCACATTGCCCATAGGTTAGTAATTTTAGAATGCCTAAAAGGTTATAAAAGAATTTTAAAAGGATAGTTGTCCTTAATATTTGACATGACTAACTAACATACCTCATGAATTGTCTATATAAAGAGGTATTGTCAAATGTAATGAGGGGAAAGAGATTTTGGAGTTAAAAACAAATAAATTTAGCCTTTGAACAAATTAATATAAGCAAGGAGTTATACAAAGCTTGTCCATGTTTGATTATGTAAATTGTTATCATGGTTTCTCTCTCATTTGTTTAGTCTTATTTTTAGTTTTGAATGGTTCTTATGAATTATAGATATGCATATTTAAATGCAGAGGTGGTAAACTATTATAATTGTAGATTATTTTAATTTTCTTAGGTTTACTTCACTTTCTTTCATATTTTTTCATCTAAGCTAATGTTATTTATTTGTAGGGGTGAAATTCTTAATGTAAACCTTATTTTTATTTTCATCTTTTCATACCTTAATTAGATGTTTACTTGATGTGTGATAGGATTTAAGCTTATGCTAATTCATGTTTTACATTGGTTAAGTGCATGTTCAGATGAATTTGGAACTTTGTCATAATGTTTGAAATAAATATCAACAACACCTCTCTTTTTTTCCCTACCCTTCCTTTGTTCCTTTTTTATATCAATTCACCTTAGATTAGCTTCATTATGAATACTCATATTGGATTAGATTTAGACTTAGGTTTAAGCATAATTTACTTTAAATATAACATATTGTATTTAAAATCAAATATTATCTATTGATCTATGGTGGCTCTCAACCTCCAACTAATATAAATTTGTGAAACAATCAATTGTTATGCCTCTATTACACCAAAGATAGAAAGATTATCACAACCTAAAACTCATGCATTGGACTATATAGATTCATAAATGAGTAGTGTTTGTTAAACACTAAGAACCACCTATGATATAAATTTAAGCATCAACAAGGAATGTGTTCTACTAGCACTAACATGAGGGTTGTTAAATCATTGAAAATTTGCAACATCTTTGCCAATTTATGTGAATTATATTCAAATATTGATGTATTATTTGTATATTTGTGTTTATTTTAGCATATTTATGTAAATACCATTGATATTAATGGTTTCATACCAATATTTTTGATTATGCAAACAAAGATAGATATTCTTTGAATATATATGATAAGTTATGGTAAAGATAGCTTAAAATTTGTAAATTCAAGGCATTTGAGGTTAGTAATAGCTAATTTGTTCAAAGATTGATTGGATATCTATAGATTTTAGTTTATATAATCTTGAACATGTAAATATCATTAATAATTACATGTTTAAACATATATTTGAGATAAATTATTTAAATACTCATCTGCTTTATTGTTATTTATACAAACATGTGAAATAATTGCTTAATGTGCAAGTCTAATCATTGTTCTTTAAAAAGATAATATTTACACATCATATTTCAAATAGGGTTAAAATATTTCAAGATATAATCACCAAGAGTAAGGACCAAGTCATGTATTGAGACAAGGGTTCCTCTTCTTTCATTATAAGTCCATAGGGGATGTAGGCAAGACAAAGGTAAGCATGGACTTTCAAAGTCTCAACCAAATTCACTAGTTAGGGTGTTCTTGTGGTCAATACCTATCAAGGTATGGCTTGGATAATTTTTCCTTCAATAAATATTATAGGTGTGGTACATGACCTTCATCATAATCCTAAAAATCATTTGCCTACTTTTATTCCTAATGATGTTGTAACTACTGAAGAACACATTAAAACTTTCAAAGCTACTTTAAGACTTTTAAATGTTATTCAAGAAGATGTAGCATGCAATTTGTTCCCATTTAATTTAAAATATGATACATATGAATTGTTCCTTAAACTTTCTAAAACATGCATAGCCACTTGGAGTTATTTTAATAATTACTTCAATGATCAGTTTGGCAAAATCATTAGTCCATATGTCCTATGCCAATAGTCTACCATAGTCAAAAGAGATTAAAATGAGCCCATAAGAGCCTTTAATACCATATTCAAAAAAAATTTAGTAGAAATATATATACTTATAGAACTATTGTGGCTTTATCCTTAGATATTTACAAATATGCATTGCATCCCATGGGTTTTGTGTTTCTCAAAAGATCTATTCATGTCATTAATACACTAGCCCTAGCTTATGTGAAATTTATGATTATAAATGATTAGATGAAACCCAAGGGCTAAATGTCATATGATATTCCCAACATTAATCCAAATTTTCCTATTATAAATGTCATTCCCAATGCCAACAAAAATATTCCTACCTTAGATCAACTTGTAGTCCTGAACCAATTGCCTTTTAGTCTAGTACATCCTAGCCAAAACTTATGATTCTTGAACCACTCTATTAGTTGATCTCATCCATAATACTAGGTATCTTTAATGCCTTAAATCTCTAAAACTAGTAGTAATACTCAAGTTCATAATTATAAGGCACCCAAGAATGAGAATAGTTCTATCTTGAAGATGATTCAAAAGCTAAGCACTAATTACATTCAACTAAAAATTCAAGTTGGAAGTATTGGAGAAATATCTAACAAGAAATTATCTTTATAAACGTTCAATAGGCCTTCAAATAGGTTTCAAAATAACAACAATAGTCATACCCTGAGTCATCTACTAATAAGAATGTTCTTTCTATAAATCTTAATGATGTAGTTTTGACTGATTATTGTTGAGTTCATTGTACTTCAAATCATGGTGAATTATATTGTCTAAAATTTTTCAATGCTTTTGAATATTTTCAAGAAGAGTTAGATACTTATAAATTTTTCACTAATAAAGGTAATGGTTTAAATACCTTAATTTCTTCAAGGTCATCTAAATATTTTGATCTAACTCTTATGGTGGAAATATTTGAGTTCTCATTTCAAGAAGAGAATGAGCCTAAGGATATCCCTAAAGAGATTCATTATTTTTATTAATATCTAAAGAAGACCTATTCTCTAAAAATAGGGAATAGAAACAACCTTTGACTACCTCAACTCCATAAAATAACTTTGATACTTCTCCTAATAGTACATTAGATAATAATCTAGAGCCTCCTAAGGGAAATACTTCTAAACCTAATGCTAATGATTCAAATTCTTCCTATATGACTAGATATAATATAGTAGAGGACATGAAAAATATAAAATCTAACATTATCTTACATGAGCTAAATTGTATTACTAAACAAAGGGATCTATTTTTGGAATCTTTCTAAAAGAAACCCGATAAGTCTAAACAAATTGCTCATGCTAACACTGTAATACACAAAAAGAAGGCAATTATTCCACCTTTCCTACTTATAGTTAGGATATTTGGTAAGAATTTTCATAATTTTTGGTTAGACTATGGTGTATCTACAAATATTATGCCTAAGGGTAATTGTGAATAATTATTTTTAACTCCAATTAAATCTAATAGGGTTGTGACTCAATTATATAAATCAAGATTCAAAGTAATTGGTGAATTTTTAAAGCTCACATACATATTATTTATGATGTAAATATATAATGGTTTATTGACATCGAAGTTGTAGATATTCTTGATGCATATGGAATGCTACTAAGCAAAGATTGGACAAGACTATTGAATGGTTATATGTCTACTAATTATTCAACATGTGATTACCCTAGAAAGGAGTTCCCAATAAAATAAATATAAGGAGGGAGCCTAAGATGAATCATATGATCACTAAGTACAATTTAACCAATTAGAGGATCAACATGGTTAATTTAGATCTAGGTGTTTACACTCTTGATGCCCCAAAGGTATGTAACTCCAAAACTTGTCATGTTATGCTTGGATTATGGAACTTATACTTTTATGGTGTTAGATGTAAAATAGGATCTAGAGTAGGAGTGGTATTAATCAATCCCATTGGAAATAAATATAATGGATCTTAAAAACTCCAATTCCCATGTGATAATAATCTTATAGAGTATGAAGCACTTATTCTTGGATTACAATTTAGAATCAAACATAAGGTCAAGAAACTATTAGGTTTTGATGATTCTAAACTAGTATTAAAATCAAGTAAAGTGTAAATATCAATACAAATTATCCTACTTTAAGAAGTATAAAATTATAGTGTGGGTATTAATTGAATGTTTTGATTATTTCAACATTATGTCAATACTTAGGGAAGAAAATAAGGCTACTAATTAACTTTCTCCAACTACAACCAACCTTATGATCAATCAAGGTTCCATGTTACAAAGCCTTACCATTGAATTAGTCCCATGTCCCTTAGTGGTATATAATGTCAACCACTTTCAATTATTTAGTGATGATCAATAGATCATAGACTTCACGACTAGCTCAAAAGTATTTGAGGCTCACATCATTGATGAAGTTAATGAGAATACCCTTGATGATGACAAAGTTGAAGGTAAGCTTGATGACAAGGTCATTTAACTAAATGATAATAAAATTAAAAATGGAATTATTACCTTAGAGATACTACTTGATTGAGATAAACTAGATAATACTATCAATATTCCCAAAGTAAATGGGAAAGACTACAATGCAATTAAGCTAGGTTTCCAAGGTTAACCTTGGCTAGTGAACATTGGTACAACCTACACAAGCATTTAAACTAAGAAATCCAAAGATTTGATGACTAGGTATAAATATTTAATAGCTTGCCCCTATGATGACTTAAGGATTTTTGATCCTAGGGTCATAACCCACACCATACCACTAAAATAAGCTTGTAAACCATTTAGGTAGAAATAAAGACTAGTCAACCCTATCCTAGACCCAATGATATATAAAAAGGTCAAGAAGTTACAAGATCTATGATAGAGTTTCCCGTTAGATACTCCAATTGAATAGCTAACTTAGTACCAATTAGGATGAAAAATGGGGAAATCAGATTATGCATTGACTTTAGAATTCTAAATAGAGCATCTAAAAAAGATAATTACCCCTACCTTCTCATGAAAAATTAATTCAAATTATTTTTAGTTCTACCATGATGTCTTTTCTTGTTGGACTTTTAGGGTATAATCAGGTGCTAGTGAATAAGGAAGATAGGATAAATAATACATTAACTACTAAGTGGGGCACTTTTACTTACAAGAGAATGCCCTTTGGATTAATCAGTGTAGGTGCAACCTTTAAAAGAGAAATGGACCATGTTTTCCAAGTAATTATTAGTAAGTGTATTATTATTTACATAGATGACCTGATTATCTTTTCAAAAAATAGGGATGACCACATAATGCACTTATAATAGGTATTTGAAACGTGTAGAAGGTATGGAATCTCCCTCAATCCCAAGAAAAGCATCTTTTATGTAACTGAGGGAAAGCTATTATGCCATGTCATAACCAAGGAGGGTATATCTATATACCCCTATATAGTAAATTTAATATCAAATATATAATTACCCAATAGTAAGAAGGAATTGAAGTCATTCTTTGGTAAAATCAACTTTGTGAGAAGTTTATTAATGATTTTGTAGAGATTCTAAATCCATTGAATGACCTATTGAAGAAATATGTCAAGATCACATGGAATGAGGAGACCCAAAAATATTGTAAAGACATCAAAGATGTAATTAGACAAGATCTAGTCCTGATAAGCCTAGACTTCACTAAAGATTTATATCTTAACTCCTTTACCTCTGATCATATAATATCTATTATTCTAAATCAAAAGATAGATAATTGTGATCACCCCATTTCTTTCATGATTAATAACTTTAAAAATGTTGGGTTGAAGTATTATTTGATTGACAAGAATTAAATTTTGTCAAGGTATTAAACAAGTTTAGACACTATATTTTTAGGAATAAAATGCATGCAATCCTACCAAACCCTACCACTAAGCTAATGTTGATTCAATGTAAAATTTTATAAATGAGAGGTAAGTGGATGTCTATCCTTCAAGAGTATGATATAGAGATTAATATTTCCAAGTTGGTAATATGCCAAGGCTTAATTTAATTAATTGTTAATAGTAATCCCAAAATGAGTGTTATGTAGGTTGATCAACAAAACTTTTAATCTAATGATTGGTATGATCTCATTGTTCATTTACTAATTAATGACTATTGTCCTAAAAGATTAAGTAGAAATAGAAAGAGAGACTTAAGGCTCAAGGTATCCCATTTTTTGGTCAAGGATGGAGTACTATATAGAAATAAATTTGAAGGCATCTACCTAAGGTTTGTTTCCAAGGAAGAAGTAGTTGATATATTAAACACTTTTCATGAAAATTTTAGAAGTGGACATCCATCTAGAATAAATACTACCCACAAGATACTTAGATCTAGTTAATACTACCCTACTATCTTCATAGATGATCACAAGAATGTGAGAGAATGCCACTCATGCCAAATATTTAACACCAAATATCCAAAGGTATCTATGCCATTAAAGCTAGTAATGATTGACAATCCTTTTATAAAATGGGGATTAGACTTTGTGGGGGTCTTCAACCCCATTTCATCATTTGGTCAAAAGTATGTTCTGATCACTACAAACTACTACACAAGGTGGAATAAGTTAGTGGCATACAAGTGATGCAAGACTTAAGATGTGACAAAGTTCTTGGAAGAGAATATATGCACGAGGTTTGGCACACTAGTATTTTTGGTCTATGATAATGGATCTAATTTTATATCCATTACGATGACTAAGTGGGTATATTATAGTAAAATTGTTCTTAGGTTTTTCATCAAACCATTACTCCCAATGTAATGGAGTATTTGAATCAATAAATAAGAACTTGATGAAAGCCATAAAAAAGTCTACAATTGATAAAACAAGAATATGGCACAAGTTACATAAGTATGCCCTTTGGGCAGATAGAACAAGAGTCAAGAAATCTCTCAATGCATCACCATTCTTACTAGTATAAGGTTAATAACTTATTTTCCCCATCACACTCAAGATAACAACATACAATTTCATGCAAGAGTACATGGAGGAGTATCAATAATTTTCAAGTTTAAGACTATTTGATATCATAAAGATGGAAGATGTAAGAGAGAAAGATTTTGCCAACCTCAGCATACATTAAACCATAGTCAAGAGGTGGTTTGAAAAATGCTCAAAGATAAGGGTGTTGAGATAAGGAAACCTAGTTCTTCTTTTGGATAAAGCCTCATAACCAAAAGGAAAGCAAGGTAAGTTCGCATCTTTATGGATTGGTCCATATCACATTATTGAGACCCTAAGAGACAACACCTTCAAACTAAAAGACTTAAAAGGAGAAGAGTTTACATTACACACTAATTGGAAATACCTAAAGAACTATTTCTCTATTGTCCCAATAGAAGTCTTAATGTAGTGAATTATAAGACTAGTTAGAGTTAGTGTAGGTAGTCTTATCTTAGTTTCTTTTTTGTTCTTTATCTCATGTCCCTTATTTGTATATATTTGTTTGTTTGTTTCCTTTGCTTTCTATTTGGTGTGTTTGCTTTCCCTACTTTATTCGTTACTTTTAATAGGTCTATTCTAGACATCCCTCAACTCAAGATTCATATAATTGCTTAAATAAATCTCATAATTTAGGAATGCAGGTATGGTCCCTCAGTATTAGTTGATCATAGATTATTAAAATGTGAGCATGAAGTTATAGTTTTGATAAATTTGTAAGGACTAATAAGTAGGTTAGTTTATCCTTGAGATTTTAAGCCTTATTTTAATATATGTTTTGGTCTAATAAGGATTTTACATGTAGGGTGGAGGCATGAATTATCAGGACAAAGTAATGTTTGCACTTAAAAAAATAATAATTGTTTGGGATAAAGTTTATAGCTAAGAATAACTGTCTAAAGATCAAAAATTTGACCAAATCCCAAAAAATTTCTAATCTAGTTTCCAACCTTTGCTATAAATTCAAAATATTGAAAAATACAAAAAATAAGAGCCTATTTCAAAATTTAAAACAAATTATAAGGAAAGGTGATTCTAGTAATCTCCACTATGGATATGGATGTTTGGCTCATAGCAGAGTAATGCCCAAGCCTTCCCTAAGCTAAGGAATTATTTTTAATGAACATCATAATATGTTTTAAGTCAATGTTAATGGTTAAGGTCAAGCATCTAAATATTGTTTTCTAAATCCTATGGCAATGAGTAAGTGGTATCAAAGCACACACACACAACATGGCTATGTTTTGATGTTTGATCCTAATTTTTCATGTATAAAACTTATTTTAACCATGAATTGATCTTAATAATGGTCCCTGATTAAGTGGAATAAGTAAATTAAATATTGGTCTAAACCAGAGTCTCTAAATTCTAACATATTAATATGTTTCCCTAACAAGTCACCATTTGTTGACGTCAACATACCCCCATTTTTTAAAAATGGGGACCCTTATTTTAAATTATGCATATTTGTACCTTAAAATTTAAAATTCACTTGATCAAAATACCACTAGCATGTTTGTACATTCTTTTTATTTGAAAATCATCCACACCTAGTTCTCAATTGGATTGATGGACATATTTTCATGTGATCATTATTTCCCCCTTTTAATGTTTCTAATGATTGTTTCTTGTTTTATTTTATTATTGGTTCAATGGAATCTCATTTTGGAATGGGAATGCTTAGGGTTTTGTGCTTCAATGTTAAACTGATCTTTTATTAACCTTTGGTTTGTCAAAGATTAATTGAATCTTTTTTAAGTCATGTTAAAATCCTATTCTAATGTTTTAACCTAGGTCCCTTTTGAATTAAATTCAAATTTACATGAGAATGATTTATGTGGGAAAAATTATTTGTGTCATAGACTTAGTTTGATTTTTATCCTAAGGCCTAGTCATGTTTTTCAACATGACCAAACCTTAGTCTAAAAATATGATACTTGGTCCTTTCATGTCCCATGACCCCTTAGTATATTTTATTATTAACATAGTCTAAATAATCACATGGTCCTTTTCATTATGTTATAACTTACTCTAAAATACTTATCCTTAAGTTTTAATTACATTTATCAATATAAAGAAAACCTAGGCTAAAGCTTTATGCCATGCCTTTAATCATTCACAAGGTCCCCTTTATTATGTTCTAAACTTATCTTAATATTTCATCCTAAGGTTTTAATTCATGTTTATTAACATGAATAAAAACCTTATTATTAATACTTTATCCTAAGTTTTATGTGTTTCCCAAACCTGACTTAAACATCATTATTGACCGTAGGATTAATGGCTTGTATTTATTTTAGAAATATTGATCTAAAAACATGAGTTAATTAAAGACTTAAATAGAGCCCAAAAATAATTGAGAAGGTGATAAGTGTCACCATTTTAGGAACCCTACCAGGGATCCAATGGTATACATTAGAAGATGATCTAACAAAGCATGATTGATCAGCTAAATATGATCTGATAGTGCAAGATCAATGTTGACAATTCAAAGGAACTTAGAACCAGTGTGAAAATGCCAAGTTTCAAACCCATAATTGATGATTAAAGCTTGAAAATGCCCTTGAATATCGATGGTATATGAATAAGAATACACAATATGATTAATAGTGTGTGTCAAATCAAATATTTAATGGATCCCCAGATAAACAAGAAGGTGACAAGTGTCACAATTTTAGTAAAATAATATTGAGCATCTAATAGTATTTCACCCTTCACATTAAGATCCAATGGAGTGCATTGATCCAATCAGATAAGATCTAATAGTTCATGATGAAGGTTGAAAAGATAAAGGCTATGATAATAAATAAGTAGATGACAAGTTTAATAACCACAAGCCACAAATTAAAGCTTGAGTGTCTTTCAAAAATTGACAGTACGTGACCTTATATACACATTCCAATAAATGGCACATAGATCAAGGAAAATGATCCAATTGATCAAGATCAATATAGTGCATTCATTTGTGTGAGGATGATATAATGGTGAGAGATCAACATTGAAATTTCAATCAATATTAAGATGAATTCAAAAGTTCGAAGTGTCACAACTATAGGGAATATAATAAAGCAAGTAATAACATTTGATTTCTGAAATCGAGATCATTGAATCACATTGATCCAAGAAAATAGATCCAATGGTGTGAGGAAAGGTATAGACATCTTTCCAATATTGAAAATGATCATATTTCAAATATTAATAAGCAAGATGCCATGGTGATGCCACATTAGAGACACATAAGTATAACATGGCAATTTGAAGATTTTATGGACTCAATAAATGAAATGGTATAAATATACAATCCAATTGAGATATCAGGTAGGAAACTTATAAATTGAACTAGCTACCACCATTAAAGCACTAATAAGACCTTTATAAAAACCCTAAAAAGTGAGAGAACCCTAATTTGACCGTATGCCCATTGTGACCAAGCTAAGGAAAGTTGAATTATCACCTATTTGAGAACAAATAAATCTAGAGTTGAAGTGAAATTTTATATCTATAAATTTAGAGAAATTCACAACCATGACAACCTAGAAAGGTATTTCCAGAGCATATGTAGAGCTATATTTGACCTTAAATGCAAAAGAAAGAATTTTCAAGGATACACAGTTAGACACCACACCTTTAAACATAGGTGACAATATTCGGTTGAACTTGTTTTAAACCATTGAGAACCAGTAACCCATCATAAGAGAGGAGGAGATGAATATGCCTACAAAAAGAAGATACTACAATGTAGTCACCATCCAAATGGCTAGCATACACTACATAGATACAAGACCCAAGGTATTACATTGCATAAACATCCTTGCTCTAATTATTAAAGATGGAAAAATAGATAAGGCCATCATTATTCATGAACATATTTTGAATAATATTGCTTACATTTATCTTATAAATTTTTAAAATTATTAAAAATTTCATAAACCCCATGTAGACCTAAACACAATCAATAATTTGGCCAAAGATAATGATTTTAAGAACATATTTTTTCTATGGCTATATTATAGAAACCAAATGTTTTTTGGATTCAATAATAACATGACCATTGGTTAATTTAGGCTTGGAATAAGGATGATCATGACAATGATGAACATATTATGTATAAATGAAGCAACTACATATGTAGATAATATTTGGGTCCCCTTAATATATTTCATGGTTGAGAAACAAGTCACCCCTCCTCTTAGTGAAGTAATCAACACTTGTTTGAGTAGACAGTTTTCTAAAATCAAGAAGAGAAGTAGGGCTCAATTGTACATGATTTAATATCTTTTGGATGCTTTCCTTACCATAACAAAGATCCAACCCTTAGGGAATGGTCACCTAATAGGACCCAAACTATCTCACAATATTACTCTAAGTCATATATCTTTAAGTATAGGGATCACATCCAATTCATATGTGATTGTGTCTACCTTTCCCTTAATGAGGCCATCATAGGGATCCCAATTATGAGAGATATCACCTTCATAAAAATAAATGTTGAGGCCATAAGAGATAAATGGCTATATACATATTATATAATCATTAGGATTGAGGGAACCTAATGAAATCCCCTAATATTACTAGTCCATGTTCCAAATAAGCTTGTAGATCAAGAAGTAGTTTACCAAATCTAAAATGGAATAGATGGTCTTTGCAAGACTAAAAGGATGGAAATAGTTCACACCCTCCCCATAACCATTGGTATAATTGTGTTTACATCATGGGATAATATTGAGGATATTTATAAACATAGGACCTCCTTCAATATTTAAATTCATGAGATAAAGTAGTGGGTTCCCCATGGAAGGGTTAAAGAGCATTTAAAGGTTAAAGGAATAAATGTGCCTTATTATCACTAGATTGGTCATTTTTACCCCATATACACAAAATCCTCTTCATTCTCTATGGTCACCATTAGATTGAAAAGGCACAATAACAATCCATAATCTAGGATGTAAAGAGAGAAAAAGGGAGATGATGATAAATGGTAGTTAGGGCCAAGAAAGTACCATTTGTTGAGCGGTACACCTTCTATACCTCCACTATCCTAGATAAAAATATAGTCTATACTTGAGGCACAAATTAAGCAAAGGCCAGAGGAGAGAAGGACTTATGAAATTGCATCTTTTTCAACCCAAGTAGAGGAACACATATCACAAGTAGAAAAAGTTCACATAGTATCATTGGACCCTAGTGAAAGCATTTAAGATGCCCTTAAAATGTTATCATTAGCCCATAAGTTGAAATATGAATAAATGGAGGAACAAAGGAAGAGAAGGGGAAGGAAGTGTTTGATCTAGTTCATATAGACAACCCCAAAATAAATGTTTAATTGGCCAATGTTTCAATGAAGGCAAATAAGCCCAAGGTGAGTTTAACTCCTCCTTTGAGTGAAGTTAACCTCTTTAGTGAATAAAACTTAATTTATAGTCCAATAATTACAAAATGGTTTATCTATGGAAAATTACAAAAGGAACCAAGTGTAAAACATCCATGGGTTATGATGAAGCCCATCAATATCCCAGTTCATGAAGAGGTCAAACCATGGATCCTAGATTTATAACAAGAAGATGAAAGGAGCATGGCTGATCTTGGAGAATCAAATGGATCACAAATGGAAACTCTGACATCAAAGGTAACACAATATTAATTGGGTGTCAAATTTGACCCAAAAACTAGTAGTTTTCATAGGATAAATGAGAAGAAGGCCATGATTGGTGGAGAGGAGTTTACTTTCCAAAAGGTGGAATGTTTTGTTGGATTAACTCTAGTTACAGGATAAAATCCTAGAAAGGACTCAATCCTTAAATAAAATGTCATTTAAATGGATAAATCTTAGTTAGATTAATTATAAACATTGATCAAGGACATCCTATAGTAAAACAAGAATTTGAAAGAAAAAGTTATCCTGTCAATCGAAGAAGATAGATTCAACAAATTTAAGGATACCATAACTAATTTATTTAATTATTTAAATTCAGTCAAGACTAGGTAAGAGGAAATTAATAAATAAATCACCATGGCTACATGACATGTTGGAAAATAGTATAATTTGAGATACTAAGTAAAATATTTGATTAAAGTCTTGACAAGAAATCAAATCCGTAAGTTTAGAATAGTCAGCCTAGCCCACGTGAATATGGCTATGGCTATATTAATTAATAATATAAAAGCCCCAATTATCTTATATAATTAGATAAAGAACATTAATATGGACTTAAAACAATAATAGGGTAATATATTACACATTTTGGATCACTTAATCAAAGATCCCAATACCCTTAGTCCACTAAGCCTTATCACTGAAGAAGAGTTCAAGCATAGAACTACTCAATTCATGCCAAAAGTGAGGAATCAAGGATAAGGGAAAATAAGGGTTGATAATGAGAAGATTATGGAATTAATTTTATCATTATAGGAAAATATACCATATGTTAAGATCATCAGACAAGATTTGGAAAGGTCTAAGGGGGATCTCAAGGGCCTAGAAGATCAATAAAAGGAATTGTTCATGAGACCTGTCGTTGACCTCTAGTTGATCAATGAGAAACATTATAAAATGAATATATTACATGGTAGTTAGAATAATACATCAACACAATGGTCACAAAGTCAAAATAGTTGACTTAGGATATTCTATTGTGTAGGAACATTATATGATATTATAAAATAGAATATTGTTTTGTAAAGGCATGTGTAACTTGTAAAGCACATTGCTTATAGGTTAGTCATTTTAGAATGTTTAAAATGTTCTCAAATAATTTTAAAAGGATAACTATCCTTAATATTTAACATTACTAACTATCATACCTCATGAATTGTCTATATAAAGAGGGGAGAGCGTACTTGGAGCCAAAAAAACAATTTTCTAAATTTTGAGATAATTAATATAAGCAAGGATTTCTATAAAGCTTATCCAAATTTTCTTATGTGAGTTTCTATCAGGTGTCTCTCTCATTTGTCTAGTATTATTTTTAGAATTGAATGGTTCTTATTAATTTTAGATATGCATCTTTAAATGTAGATCTGCTAAGTTGTGCTAATAATAGATTAGTTCAAGGTTCTTAGATTTAATTCACTTTCCTTACCCTTATTTTATCTGATCTAATGTTATTTTCTTGTAGGGCTGAAAATTTTAAATTAAAATTGATTATTATTTACATATTTTCATACCTTCCTTAGATGTTTGTTTTATGTTTGATAAAATTTGAGATTATGCGACTTCACATTACCCATTGGTTAAATGCATGTTCATATGAAATTGGAAATTTGTCATAATATTTGGAATATAGATCAATAACACCTATCATTTATGTCATACCCTTCCTTTGCTCCCTTTTTATCAATTCTCTTTAGATTAGCTTCATTGTGAATACTCATCTTGGTTTAGCTTTAGACTTATGTTTAAGTATAATTCACATTAGATATCATAGATCATCTTCAAAATAAAATATTAACTATTAATTCATGGTGGATCCCAACCACCAACTAATATAAATTTTTGAAACAATCACTTGTTGCATCTATATTCCATCAAAGATAGCAAGATTATCACAACTTAAAACTCATGGATTCGATTCTCTATATTTAGAAATGAGTAGTGTTTGTTAAACACTAAGAACCACCTATGATACACTTTTCAGCATCAATAGATTCATTATATATTAGAATATAAGTAAAAATACATGATGTCTCATATCTCAAATCTACTTGTGTGCATATATTTAATCACAAAATTAATTAATCTAGATAATAACATTAATTAGATATGTTTAATTTGGTTATCTATTGTACTAGACGAAATTTAAAGTTATATTTATATGAAATGTTTTAATTCCTATAGATTTTGAATCCTATTAATTACATGGGTGAACAAATCAAAGTTTTGACATTTCCTTAATTTATGGACTATAACCTCATAATTAGTTAATTAAATTATTGATAATTGAATTGGTAGAAAATGAATTAATTTTTAGTTCAATATTTTGTGAGTAGTTATAGTAACTTTATGATTTGTGGAATAAAGTTTATATATGAATAATTACCTTATTAATTAATATGAACTTAAATACTTAAGGATAATTTTATCATATCACTTAATAGTAATTATATAGGACTGTATAGGCATTTTATAAATCAATTCATTATAATTGAATATCATTAATATTTAGTTAATCTTGTGTTATAATTATGTTACATTAACAATAATTTACTTAATTTGTATATTCTTAGGAACATGTCTATTCCTAGCTAAGCATATTTTGTTTACAGAACAATTTATCTCTATTTAAAATTGGTCACACACACACACACACACACACACACACACACACACACACACACACACACACACACACACACACACACACACACACACACACACACACACACACAGAAGTTTTTAAATTCTTAATTGATGAAATCAAAATTGTTAACCTATAAGACTATAATAATATTTTAATTTGTAAGTGAGGCTCAATAAGATATAATCATTAAATTAGTAATATGAATAATTTAACTAAGACCTTAAACTAAGTAAAATTGAAATAATAGCTCTATATCAAGACATTATTGATCCTTAGGAGTGTTAGTCTTGAACATATACCCTGATTATAAATTTTAAGATGTTCCTAATCAAAACCTACTCAGGGTTATTAAAACATCCTTAAAAACTTATGTACTTTCAGTAGATGATGTGTCAAAATCCATATGTTAGTTGAAAGTGTTTTTATAAGGTGTTTAAATACTTTTCATTACTTTTGGTAAATAGTCCTTTTCCCTTGATATCTATATGTTGGCTATGATATTGATGCATCATACTTGATCAAACTGATTATTCTATTAAATCTAAATTGCTCTACCTTTGTTTGTTGGACTTTATTGATACTATCTTTGATGTATTGGATATTTTATAACATATATAGGTATTTTCGTAAGTGTACATGTCACTAATAACTCCATTAATAAGGCCATAATAAAATACTTAGATAGGCATAAGTGGGTATGACCACACTGACCCAATTCTATATGATTACTAGATTATATCTTACTTCCTAAAGAATTCATTGATGGATTATGCCCTTAGTCTAGTTCTTATCTTTGATATAACATAGTTATGTATCTCATTATGTGATTATATGTTAAACTCTAAGAGAACTATTTTGTTAATTATTCATTTATGTGTTATATAAAGTATGTGTTCATGAAATCTTAGTATTAGAGCATGGTTTCCTTCTCTAGGGATGTTTGGGAAATGTTTCTTGTTGATTTTTATTGATTTGTTTGTTTCACCATAGGATGGTGAGGAAAATATATAAAATAACATATAATGACTGAGGAAATGTTAACCTAAGTAGAGGAAGAGGTTGTAGGGTCAACATTCTTGAGAAAGAGGAACCACCTCTTAATAATCCTAACAATAATGTTAATGGATATAATCATGAGGAAAAAACCCTAAGATTAATCAATAAGTAGTTTTGAATAGAATTATGACTATGTAAAATTCCTTTCAAAGTAAATTAGATACCTAAAAAATAATTT
Source organism: Torreya grandis (assembly GCA_037957365.1). Taxonomy (NCBI): domain Eukaryota; kingdom Viridiplantae; phylum Streptophyta; class Pinopsida; order Cupressales; family Taxaceae; genus Torreya; species Torreya grandis. The sequence goes on along the minus strand of JARHVA010007948.1, from coordinate 198,449 downwards.
TGAATAACATAGAAGATGTTCTAGATGATGAACTTATAGTTAGAGACTAAAGACAAAAGGATGAACTTTAACTTTTGAATAATACTGGTGATATGGATGATCATATTATTAAGGAGTTAAATAAGTTTCCTTGATGGACCTTTGTTACATGATGAATAAATTGATGCAAATAATGCATGGTTAATATACAGGCATAAGTATTTTAATATACACAATATGTCTTATAATGTGAAGGCCAGTGTCGCAGCCTATAAGTTCATAGTAGATGTAGATCTTTAGTGGAATCATCTACATACTTTAGAAGGTTACCAACCAATGACTCTTACTTTGCCTACCTTTGAAAGGTAATTCATAAAAATTTATCTTATTTCTAACTTTAGGTAACATAAAATCATTGACTTTTATATGTCAAAACAATAAAATATGATTGTGACTGAGGTTGAAAACAAGTTTTGAATCTGTTGCATCATGTTAATTATATGCATGATGAAGAGACTAAAGTCACTAAGTTTAAATTAGGATTGAAATATATATTAATATGAGATATTAATATGGCTAATATTAATAATTTAACTATGTCTATTCAATTTTTAGATAAGGCAAAAAAAAGGAGAAAGCTCGACAAAAGGCAAGACAATATTTTAAATAGAATAAACATCAATCTAAGAGTAAATTTTTTTCTCCTTATCCTAATAATTTCAATAATTCTAATTAGAACCATAGATTCACAAGGATTACAAGTGAATTCAATAAATTTCAAGGGCAAAACAAGAATTTCAATAGTTCAAATTCTTCCAATACTTCTAATTTAAAAAGGAATTGAACTAAAGGTAATCAAAATGTGCCTAGTATTAGGGCTGATACTAATTTTATGATACAAAAAATAAATATAGTATGTTGGGAATGTAATTATAATCACTAAAACAAATATTATCTTAGGAGGAAACTTGAATAATTAGTTAATCAAAAAGTGTATGTAGTTGTTGATAATTAAAATATTGATTTTCAAGCAACTCTAATTGAAAGTAGAGGTCAAATAAATATTTTTTATTCCAATTTTGTTTTATTTAGGTGAAAATAATATTTTTATGGATCCTAAGTTAGTAACATGTTATAAGTTTAATCCAATGAATTTGAAGGATGGTTGGGATGTTGAGTTTGGCTCATGTAAAAGAGTACTTATTACTAAGTGTCTTGAGGGCGTAAGATTAGACTTAGGTGTTTTTCAAACGCAATTAAATTTATATATAGATATTCTTAGATATTTTGATATTATATTAGTCATGGATTGGTTTCAAAAATATAAATCCAATTTGAACTATTGTAACAAAGTGGTATATTACTTCAATGATTTGGGAAAACCTATACAAATTCAAAGTTTCTTGAAACCAAAAGTATGTAAGCTAATCTCATCCTTACAACTAAATAAAGTAATATGTATAGGTTAAATTTTGTATGTTTTTTCATGAAATAAAATACACCTAAAATAAAAATAATATTTGAGGAACATCCATTTTTACAAGAATTTTTTGATGTTTTTCTAAATAAATTGCTTGGTTTGTCTCGAAAATGTGAATTTGGCTTTTATATTGATGTAAATAAAGAGGTAGCCCCTACATATAAGGAACCTTATCACATGAATATAGTATATTTGTAATATTTAAAATCTCAAATGTAATAACTATTGGAAAATAATAGTATTAGGCCAAACATGTCACCTTGGGATTCACCAGTGGTCTTTCTAAAAATAAATATGGAACCTTGTGATTATGTGTTGACTATCACATGCTTCAAAAGGTTACCATTAAGAACCATTATCCTTTACCAAGGATAAATTATTTATTTTATCAAATTAATTATGTGGATAACTTGATGAACATAGACTTCAAATCAGGATATCATCAGTTGAGGATTAAGGAAGAATATATTCATAAAATGGATTTTAAAATAAGGTATAAACATTAAAGGTTCACTTTAATGCATTTTGGGTTAACTATTTAACTTTTTGAATTTAGGAGCTTAATGAATAATGTATTCAAGTATTTTATAGATAATTTTGTTCTAGTATTCCTTGATGATATACTAATCTATTCTAAGAATGCAATTGAGCATGAAAAACATTTATTTTTAGTGTTTCAAAGACTAAGGCAGCATAAATTGTTTCATAATCTATCTAAATGTGTTTTATTTTAGTCTAAGATCCACTATTTAGCCCATATAATATCAAATGTTGTTATTAATTTATATCAAATAAATATTAAAGCTATTAAAGAGTGGCATTCTCCTAGAAATGTACATGAAGTATTTAATTTTATGGGACTAGATAGTTATTATATAAAATTTGTTGACATTTTTTTATCTAATTTATATAACCCAATGACATAATTATAGTGTAAGGGTAATAAATTTATGTGGACTATTGAATGTGAACAAGATTTCTTGAAACTTAGAGTTATTGACTTCAACACCTGTACTTGTACTAAATCTGAATGGAAATTTTGAAATATGGAATAATGCATCTAAAGAAGGCTTGGGTGGAGTTTTAAACCTACACAAATTATTTGTGGCTTATGAGTCATGTAAATTTAAGGAACATGATAAAAATTACACCACTCATGACCTTAAACTTGTTATCATTGTTCATGCTTTGAAGCAATAGAAACACTTTTTAATGGGTAAACATTTGGAAGTAAAATCTATTCAATGTAGCTTCAAATATTCATTTTCCCAAGATGATCTGAAAGTGTGCCATCATATATGGATATAATTTTTAAGTGATTTTGATAAGAATATTTCATATGTGAAAGGTAAGGAAAATTGTGTTTTTGATTCACACAATTGATGCATCTACCTTTTCGCATTATATGTTCTGTATAATAATATCATAATTGAATTATTGGGAAAATATCATTTTGATAAATTTTGCCAAGATGTAAGTTCAAATTTAGGTGATGATCTTTTTGAAAATAAATTTTTAGTTGATTTGGATGGTTTAATTAGACATTAAAATAAAATTTATATACTTAATTTTAGTGAGTTAAGGAATATTTTCCTAAAATAAATACACATACCACCTCATTTTGCTTATCTAGGTGTCATGAAAATGACCCATGAAATTAAAAGACTATATTATTGTCCTAGAGTGAAACATGAATTTGTTGACTTTGTGTCAAAAAGTTTAGAAAGCCAGTGTGTGAAAGTTAAACATTGTCATCAAGGAGGATTGTCTTACCCTCATGATGTACCACAAGGTAAATGGGTTGTGATTTCATTGGATTTAATATTTAATTTTCCAAAATATAAAAGTAAACATGATACTATTTTAGTTGTACTTAATAAATTTACAAAATTTAGTCATTTCATTGTTGTAAATTTGATTAATGATGTATTTATTTTTTATTCATAGTTTGTGAAATAGATAGTACAGTTACATGGTATGCCTAAAGTTATTATTTATGATAGAGATAAACTTTTTAGTTCAATAATTTTGAAAACTATAACTAATAATATTGTTATATGGTTGAATTTTATTTTGTAATATCACACAAAAAAGGATGGTTAGATGGAAAGATTAAATTAATTTGTGTAAGACATGCTAAGAATGTATGTTATGGATCATCAAGGTAAATGGGAAAAATATTTACACTTACTTTAATTTTCTTATAATAATATGTATCATTTGGTGATTAAACTAGATCCTTTCTAAGCTTTGTATGGTCATGAGTGTATAAATCTAGCTAGCTATGAATTTTTATAAAATGGTGTTGTTATTGGTCTTGATGTTTTACAAGTTTTATATAATAAAATAGAAACTATAAGGTAGAGTTTAAAGGATACCTCAGATAGGAAAAAAATTGATGCAAATTTAAAAAGGCCACCGTGTGAATTCTAAGTGGGAGATAAAAAATTTCTATGTGTTAGACCACATAAAAGCTCAATTAAATTTAAAAGGTATTCAAAACTAGCCCCTCAATTTGTAAAAACTTTTGAAATTATGGATAAAATTAGTCCTATTACCCAATGGCTAGCCCTTTCACCTTCCATGTCTTAGATTAAATATGTGTTTCATTTTCATTTGTTAAGGAAGTATATTCATGATCTATCTCATGTTTTGAATTAGACTCATATTTAGGTTTTAGTAGGGAAAATGTTTAGTTGGGTCGAGTGAAAATTTTAAATCATCATAGCATTAAGTTGAGGAATCATGATATTTACAAAGTTTTTGTTCAATGGTATCCTCTAGCAGAAAGAAGTGCTACATGGGAAGACAAAAGTCTTTTTAGGAAGCATTAGCCTAGGTTGTTTTGATCATCAAGATGACTCTCTTCCAAGTGGGTTAGGATGTCATGACCCTAAGATACTTGTATTTAATTCATTGTGATGATATAGTTTAGATGTGAATAATTTTGAGACATATTTTGTTATTATGTTGTGGTATAATTATTATTGATATACATTGATATATTTTCATTATAATTTCTAAGATAATTATGGATTAAATTTCATTATAGCATTTGATATTATTTATTTATATGTACACATTAAATATTCATTTAGATGTATTATTTAAATATTTTTATCACATTTATTATAATTAGATGTCTAGATGTTGCTAACAATCTACTTGCTGACCATAGGGATAAGTACTTGAGTTAAGTTGTGATAAAAACTAAGCAATATGGAAACATGGAGAAGCAAATGGATAAATGAAATAATGAAATTAAACATAAATTCAAGCTTATCAATATTAATTATTTATTCATTATGTTTTTGTTATTTGACTGTTGTATGTTATCATTTTATGATAAATTTTATTAATACTCATTTTTATTAAGTTTTTACTTGGTAAAAACATCTCTTTAATTGATATTATACTTTATAATACTATCATTGTTTGAGTAGAAGTGTTTTTTTTTAATATTGTCTTCTTACTAATTTTTATCATGTATGTCAATTTGGTGTTGTGCATTTTTCATGAACTCTTCACTCATTGACTTTGACAGTTTAGTCGATCATGTAACTATTTATTTTAATAGTTCTAATATGCGTCACCTTTATACATTTCATATATGATATTTTACATTAATTGATATTTAATTTTTTCTTAAAAACTATGACTTAATTGTATTTAAGAAGGACTATATTTGATTTCAAACTTATGTTGAAACATATTAAAAATGTACATTGTATTAACTTGGGCATGATGGTTTGAATATTTAATAGACCTTGTTTAGCATACTTGTTTGTTTTGTTTGCATGTGGTTTAGTATTTTTTTAGCTTGGGGACTTAGGTTAGGACCTCAACCCATGTGGGGGTCATGGTCATTAGTTTGGTTTTCTTTATTGAAGCCAATGAGTTAGGGGTAATCTCAATGGATCGTATTACCATGTAAAGGTGGTTGAGAGTCTTAGGCTGGCTTTTAGGGTTCATTACATTCATTTTTGGAATTTAGTCTTGGAGGTTTGGAAACCTTGGGTAAACTCTACCAAAAATTTTTGCATGGAAGCCATGTAGAATGTGAAACAGTCCCAAACGAGGAATTTAGGGAATGAGAATTGTAGTCAGAAGAATTTATATTAACATCCATACAAGGATTGTGGAGAGTTATATGGGGTTTGTTTTTTTGTTTATTAGGCAACTAGTTTTTTGAAAATATATACAAAAGTTTGGTGTTTGGAGGTTGAAAGTGTAAACAAAACTATTGGGGTTGACTTTCATCAACCAAGTAAGTAATGTTTTTAAAATGTTATGTTTATTTTTGGAAAATATAGTCAAATTACATGTATTAGGGCTTTATCTAAAAACATAATATTTATTATTCAATTCAAGTGAAACACTAATAAGGGCCAATATGTTGTTTTTATGTCATTATTTTGATGGATCGGTTGAGCACTTACAGTGGTTATTTAAGCTATTGATAGCATTCTTTTGTGGTATTAAAATGATTGTGTGGTGTAAACATTATGTTTTCATGTAGAATACCCATATTGAGGTCATGGTTTTAAATAGTTATTTATTTTTTTGAATGTGATTCACTATGTGTTATTTTATTATTATGAGGAAAATGGGTTTGTGGAATGGAAAATTCATATTATTCAAAGGTATTTTTGGGTATTGATTTTGACTGTATAAGGATTTTAAAATGATTAAAATTACATTTATTCTATTGTCTTTAGGTTTGACTTAGTTATGATTGAAATAATTGATTAGGTTTTGATAAAATCCATTACGACCTTCTATATGATGACTGTGTACTTTATTTAGCTTCAGATGTGTTTGTTTTATTCATAGATGTGTTTTTTATGGTTATGTTTTAAAGTAAAATCCACATAAATTATGGTGACTGTAGTTTATGCTAGTGGCTAAGGTTTATTATGATTAAGTTGGATATTTATTTTAAATATTCATATGGACCAGCTGTGTTTAAATGTAACAAAATTTTGATATGGTTATTTGTTTTACAAACCCTAAATGGAAATAATTGGGGTTACAAAAATATAGTAAAGGAATTAAAAAAGGAAAGTCTTATTAGTCATTTTGAACTGTGGATGCCTTTTGGGAACAAGGACCATAGGTATTCCCCATGTGGGTTTAAAATAAATATAGAGGTTATGGGAATAATTTATAATTATTATTTTTATCTTATTGGTTTGAATTTTTATGAATATTTAAGTTATGATTATCTGACATAGGGCTATGAAATCATGTTGAATTAATAAATTAATTTTGGAAGTGATAATGGAGATAATTATAATTCATGATTACATTGACCTAATTTGGGTAATCAATCTAGTTGTTATTTAATTATTTTAATTATATAAATTGTTTCCAATTGAACTTTTGGTTTATTATTACATCATGTATAGTCAATTTTTGTCAATAACATAACCTGAAGTTTTATGTAATTTTTAGTTTTAATTGGATCTATTGTTATCTTATTTTTATGGGTTTTATTTTTAATTCTTAAATATATATTAAAATAGTATGTGTATATGATTATGATAATATATATTTATGATCCATATTTTATTCTAAAATAAAATATGGATCATAAATTAAGAAGCTCATAATAGAGATACAATTATAACTAGGTATGAAGTTAATAGATATTGGTAGGTTATGTTAGCCATATTTTGTCTATCATGGGATAGGGTCATAAAAAATTTCCTTTTATAATGCATGTTAGCATTTTTTAAGGTAAATTTGACAAAATTAAGGTAATGACTCATGTTTGTTTATGTTCGTATAGTCACCTCATGACATGTTTCAAGTTGTTTAGAAGGTGATCATGGATTAGAGGGTTTTATTGGGTCATGTTGCATGTTTCTAGGTTATCTTACACTTAATTTAGTCCATGCAAGTGACCAAAAGGTGCAAACATTCTTCCTTTAATGTATGACTCATTTGAAATGCTTTCCTGATGCTTTTTGTAATGTTCAAAAGGAGATTTTTACAAAAAATTGTAGGTAATATGTATAATTAGGTTGGTGGAACATCATCTCACATATTTAAATATGTGATGAATCTCAATTAACACTTTTTTGATTAGGTCAATCAATTTACATGTAGAATATGATAGTTCTCAAATAAAAAAGAGAGGTTTTCAAAGGGATGTTATAGGTTTATAGAGAAAATATCATTTTGAGACACTCCCATGGACCATATATTAACTATAGGTCCAAATTCATGTATTTGGTGGATGCTAAAACTCAAACTAAGAAAAAATCTACTTATTCCCCCTATCGATCTCCTTTTCAACTCTAAAAGGCTCAAGAATTTTTAGTTGGTACAAGAAGCAAAGAGAGAGTTTGAAGCTTAGATATTGGGAATGGTAATTGCTCCCTATGACCTTCCACTCTATGGAATTATTTTCCTAATTAATCCCATTATCTCTATGACCAATCACTAAGAGAGTAAGGAGCTCATAATGTCTTATTCATCTAGGTAGGGTTCATGTTTGCCTTTGCTTGTCCACCTTAGATTTTGATGAAATAAATTGGTTATTGTGGGGTGATTTTGTGGACTAGAGGGACATTTTTTATATCAATTTAATCAAGTAACCTATCTAATAAATATGCATTTAGCAATAAATTATAACCCATGCATGGTTTGACTGTTACAACTCCAATTACAAGCATGTTTTGGTTTTGTGTTGAGTGTTGTCATCTTCAAGGGTTTTTGTTATGAGTTATTTCATATGATTAAAATTAATTATTTTTTTGTTTCAATGTATTTTTATTTTTCATAATTATATTTAATATGAAATGATGGAACATGACATGTATATTGATTCTTATATTGATTATAGTTGGTCATTAGATTATTTTAATATCATGACATCACTAAATTGATAAGAAATTAATATTATATCATGGTTAATTATTTAGAATAATATTTTTACTATTGAATTAGATGTTGTAAAAAATTTATTAGTGTTTTGATCATGTC